>MU150311.1:0-87777 GCA_015584075.1 Collybia nuda
TCCGCCCGCTCCTCCTTCAGCTCCGTCTCTTTCTAGTAGCACACGAACAGCGAATACATCAACAGCATCCAGTTATATGTTTGTCAAACCTACCGATCTACGTTCAGATGACGAGCTATATGAAGCAGTGTCGTCCTATATGGTGGTAAGTTGCGATGCTGTTGCCGAGGTCATTGCACGTGCTTAATGGACTCATATCTAGCCGACTGACGAGTCCGAGGATGAACGCATGTCCATACCCGTACCTATCCATGACAGCAAAGGATGGGGTTTAGAAAACGATTCAAACTATAGCTCTCAGACCGGCTCCCCAGAACAACCTTCTTCCTCATTGGACTACTTTTCTCTCTCTGTGTCTCAATCCAAGACAGCAGAATCATCTTCAGCGCTCCCCAAACGACCGCCCGACGCGGAACGCAAACCTCCACGCCGTGCCCAAGGCCCGGCGTACATTGGCCCAAAATTAAGTGACGAGGATGAAACCAGCGATGAGGAAGCTGATTTCGAGAAGTTCAAAATGCAAACCCGCATCGAAAAGATCATGGAATTTCATCGAGAGGCGGCGCAAGCCGACATGGAGCTTGCCTTGACCCTGCACAATGACCGGAAAGAAAAGAAGTCCAACAAAGCCAGTGACGCGTTGAAAGTCCAAGAACATGGAAAGCAGATGCTACGACTTCAGGCTAAGAAGGAGGAAGAAAGGAAGGCCCTCGTGGAGGCGGAACGTGGCAAGCGAAGGAATGAGATCCGAAAACGATCGGCACTTCGGGAACCCGCTCGAGCAGCCAACACTAACACCCACCAGAGCTGGGATACATGGTTCGATAGCCAGTCGGTACGCCTCGACATCGATAGTAATGGAAAGCTCATGCTTCGTCGCGAAGAACCCTCGAACGATGAATCGGAAAATCAGATGTGGGACCTTAACCCACTGGATATGCCTCGAGGCCGCAAGCCGTCCGTTAGCCGGGAAATGGCACCTGTAGCTCCTACAAAGCAATCCGGTTGGAAGGCTACGCCTACTTCCTCAACGTCTACTTCCTCATCACAACCACAATGGCCAACAGCGAGCGCCGCTACACCTATCCCTCAACGGAAAGCAGAGCAACCATCCTGGTTCTCCGGCTCTACTCATCCTCTCGCCCAGTCTACATCCTTTGACGATGACGAGTTCCAACTTCCGGGAGGGTTCCCGGGAGGGGCGAAAGCCACACCCGCGCCCGGCCCTGTGACAAGTGGATGGACCAAGAAAGTGGTGCCTGGAACAGGACCTGCGCCTACTGTCTCATCATCGTCCACCTCCATTCCCATCGAAACTAAATCTGTTCCTATTTCAGTTTCTCCTCCTTCCTCGACTTCTTTGAAAAAGTCGAACAAAAAGCAGCGCCCGGGAACCAAGAAGCCTGCAGTTGAGACAACATCCAAAGACGATGTGGATACACTTTCCACTGAACATGAATTAGAATTGTCTTCAACTCCCCGTCCAACCATCCCCAATATGATGAAATCATTCAAGCTCGATGATGTCGCATCGACACCTCGACCAAGTGGCCTGAGACGCCTGCACGATCCTTCCGCCGCCGGTAATTCTGCTGTGAAAGAAGAAACGCTATGGGAACGTATGGCGAAGAAGTCTGAGAATACCAAAACCACGCAAGCCTCATCATATACTTCGGAGAGTGAAGAATCTGTGTGGGCGCAAATGACGAAGCAAGGGTCACGGGCTGCAGATCCTCGATTGGATAGCTCGTGGGCACGAAAAATGAGCCAGCAATCAGCGTTCCAGGAGCCTCACATCCCGTCCTTCCCAGCCTCCGCAGAGATAGAAGAAGAAACTTTATGGGGCCGTGTGATGAAACAGGGATCGCGAGGGACAGATACATCAGTTCCTGTGCAGTCGAAGGCAACACCCTACGGTACTGTTGAGGAGGAGTCTCCTTGGGAAATGATGAAGAAACGGGGTCTACTGGGCGGAAATGCACCAAGTTCTCACACCTCCCAAGGGAAGGTGTCGAAAACATCCCCTAACGTGTCGCCACCTGCACCAGCAGAAAGGGAGGAGACGCCATGGGAAAGGATGGAAAGAATGAAGGCGCAGGGACAAGATGTTGGCTCAACTTCTTTGAAGACCAAACTCGACCAGACTTCAGCACCGAAACCTGGTCAACGTGCAGTCAACCCTAACATGTGGATGCCATCTGACGTGCCCACGACCTTCCCTTCAAACATCGCACCACCTCAACCACGCCCCAATGAAGAGAAATTCTGGACGCCGGGAGGTGGGACAACTGCCGCAAACCACCGTCAAGGCTGGAACCACCCAATCCCGCAGTCGGACAACTCCTACGCAACTTCATCGCAAAATCAACACGCATCCGATGCACTGCGATCACGACTTGGCAGCTTCGTTCCACAAGCGCAGGAGGCTGATAAGCGTCAAACCTACGTCCCGACCAGTATTATGAAGGGATCAAAAGCGAAGAAAACCGTGAAGGGTAAAACCGTAATGATCGAGGAGATCTCGGATGAGGAAGGGCCAGACGGGCACAAAGGACCTGGGGGAAAACTTCCACCGAATTCTAGGTCTATCCTCGACATCATTGAACCAAAACCCAGCGTTCCGACGACGATGTTCACAAATATCTTCCAGTATGGAGAAGGGGAAGACGAGGAGGACTACGACACAGGCCTGAGTTCCATGGCTCCCACACCATCGACCGCGCCTACATCGCCGCCAGGAGAGGTACCCGCTATGGATGATGAATGGCTTTCGTCGATGACTGAAGATATCAAGAATGGTGACTGGGATAAAGTCATGGATACGGGTGTGCCTAAGTCAATGGCCAAAGCGATGTACTCACCGTGGTCACACGGTTTCAATGATAACTCTGCTTCTCATTCTCTAGACAGCGCCAAGTTGTTCTCGGCCCTAGAGTCAGTCGACGATAAGCCTTCACCACCCACCCTTCCGGCGTCAAAACGCACCGCCTCGCCTCCCCGGCCTGCCGTAGTAGAAAAGAAGGCACCAGAGCCAAAGGAGCCAGAAAAGAAAGAACCTGAGAAGAAGGAACCAGAGAAGAAAGAGCCAGCGAAGCCCCCTCCAGCGACGAAGGCGAAAGCCAAGGCGAAGGGAAAGGGTCGAAAATAATCTGTCCTTAGGGCAGTAAGTTATAATCATCTTGGACCAACAGCATACATAGACTTTATACTAAACCTACTTGTTAATGTACCATGTCTTGTTACGATTTTATGATATATAGAGGCGGCTCGTCATTTTTTCTTGGTCTGAATCGTGAAAGATTATCTCGAATGTGGAGGGAAGGGAGTGAGTGTCCTGATACTCAGTTCGAAGCAACCATGGAAAGCAACGTGGAGGCAGCACCCCTGCGCATTGCCACCGGGGATTTTTAGACTCTTGATCTTTCACCTGTGGGACTTATAAACCTATTTCACAGAATTCACCTCCTCTTGGAAAGTAAAAATGGAGATTAAGTGGGTTCTAGCTTCAATGTAGGAAAAGCCTCAATTCTCCGGATTGTACTTACCCCCTTTGAAGAGATGATCACGAAATAGGAATGCTAAAACTAACACGAGGATGATTTCTGACGAATAGGAAAATAAACTCCATCATCGATAAGAATAATGTTTGTTTTGGGAACCAATAGAAAACGGCCATAGGTTATGATTATTATATATGAACAGCGGGGATCACGCTTGTTTCCCTAAATCACAAATTCTTCTCACTGGTCGGGTTACAGGAGATAACCGATCTCATAATGGGAGACACTAGCAACTTGTCCATCGCCATTCACTAGTCACTCGTGCCCGGCCGAACTTTTCCTCGCCTTTTTGTCCTGGCCTCACTATATGCTAGTCAGATGATAGTACTCTAATAATATTCAGGTTCACGATTTCCTATACGTCCAAATACAGGAGACTATTAAATATAGACGAGGATCGGTTGACCTCGACTCGGATTGACTCCGGGGCGTGCCTTGATCCCTGTCCTAAGTTTCCTCGGATACTAATAACGACGCGACGCGTAAAAGTAACCCCACGTGCCATGAAGTCACGCTCACGCGACCCGGACGGAAGGTTCCCGCATTGCAGCTTGCAACACCGCGCCTTTTGAGTATCCTCAAAGACTTTCGAATTGGAGAGTCAGAGATCTAGGAAATCGACGCCACGATTTAGAATGAATCTGTCGATATTCTCCACATGGTTTAAATGGTCCCGATCTCTTTCCCCTTTTCACACTTGTCACGAAAAGAGGCAATCGGCGAGACCGACGCATGTGGCTATGAAAATATGGACCCACAACAGTCTATGAACAATCACTCTTGTTCACAACGGATGATGGTGGCTGATTTCTACTGATCTTTTGATTAGTAGCACTGCAGAAAAAAACAATAGTATTATACCTCTTGTAATTAGGATCAGCTTCTGGTGTGGCTCTGCTGTTCTTCGGTTTTCCATTCCTGATTGTGAAGATCTAATGACTGACGATCCGCGGGAAGGAGTCACCGAAACTCATGAGATAGAGACAAACTTTGGTGCAATCGTGTATATTCCAGTGGGTCCAGCACATTCTTGTAGATGTATGCATAAACCACAATTAATAGACTGAGATCTTTGCGCTTGAGGATAGAGATCTTTGTCAAAAGCAGAAGACGACCTGGTCTATTACTCCGCGAGTCCACGCGGAAAAATAGACAAAATTGATATGTTAAAGAGATACGCACGTGTCTGCACGACAGTCCATATCTGGGCAATGCGCTCACGCCTTCGCGGATAGATCTGAAATCGGAAGCTTGTAGAAGTGACACTTTTGACTGACAGGTGACTATAAAGCTATCGGTCTGCGGACCCGTCGATCGCACGATGAGCATAGCCCTAATAATACATGGTCATTTTAGTAACAAGTGTGGCCACAAAACTCGAAAAATGCTTAAAAATCCGCGAGACTTGGAGGAGAACTTTTCAGAACTACCATTACTACCACCACCACCACCACTACCACCACCACTACCACCAGAAACCAACCAGCACTATAATGAACAAGACTCACACCAGCCGCGTCGCAGGGGTCGACCCAAAGATGCCGACTCAGACAGCTCCTTCTTCGAGTCAGATCGTGATACCTATGAGGGCGTATACAGTCAAGGACGCTACAAAGGCTATCCACCAAGCCTATCACGACACCGAGGACAAGATTGTCAAAGCGTTGGAACAGCTCCCAGACAACGCTTCCGACGCCCAGATTCAGGCCGTCGAAGACAGGATAAAGGAGTTTGTTGCAGAGCTAAAGCGAGAGACAGACGAAACTTTGGAAGCCCTCATTACGCCATTGAGCGTGCTCCGCGGTGTCAAACAAGAAGGGATACCAAAAGTCATCGAGACGCCTACGACCAAGGATAGGGTCAAGACGCGTGTGTTCCTCGAGAGTGATAGTGAGATGTCGCGCAGTGACAGCTCTCGTACTTCGATGGTCAGCACTCTAAACCTCCCAGTCCCCGCGCTCGAGTCATTGCCCCGAGAAGCCTCCCCATCAACTAGCCGCCTGCTGCATCACAGCAAGGGTGCACCTTGGGCTATTCCCACACCGCCCAATTCATCACCAGAGCGCAATGAAGCTTTCAGTAAGGCCAGACACGATCAGCGGAGAATGGAGACGGGTACGAGCAAGGGGAAGAGACCTGAACGACAGTGATAGCCAGGAGCATTAGCAGCAGGGTTTCCCACTGATCCCCTTCCACCCAAATCCACGGTTAGTTAGTCACCTGAAAGGGGAGATCTGGCAAGGAAAACGACTGTAATCAGCTCGAGGACGGGTTTCCTCATGGACTTTTAACTTACTTTAATCCTTCCTATGATTATTTCTATGTGAAACGCGTAGTATGATATACCCCCACTATTTACCCATACCATATACCCTATGATTATGCCATTATGTCTATTGAATCATTTGTGATTTCGAGTCGGATGAGCTGGCAATGGTGGCAGTGCAGAATTGGTGTGGAAGTTTTCGGCACCACCGGCCCGTCTTGAGCTAATAGTAAAAGGATGATGTCATTGGTTATGAGCACTTAAGACCTCGCCCGGACTGACAAACGTCGTCAATAACTCTTCGTACAACCCCCAGCGAACTACCTAATTTACAGTATGACAAAGGTTGTTTCCTCCAACTTTGATGTTCTTCTATACTTCATCGCCATGTAAGCAAGCTGCATATAACTTCCCATTCAAAAACCACTTATCTAACACTGCATTATAGAGTTCTCCCCCCCGTCTCTGTGTTTTGTAGTAGGCCCTTTTTATTTCTGTAAAATCACGTTCTTCCTAATAATGCCTCTTCAAGAGCGTGGTTGCGCAGCAGGTTAGTCAGATCTTTGCCAACTCCAAACCGTTTTGAAGCATAAACCGAAAATAGATTTCTGGATCAACATCCTCCTATGCATCCTTGGGTGGATTCCAGGGGTCCTTCATGCATGGTACACTAGACGTCCTTTGGAACCGAATGTTTTAGTTGAGCTGATTGGGTTCGGCCTAGGTACATCATATCGAAATCGGAGGGTGCCTTATAAAACATATATCACGCCTATTATGTCAATCTATCTAATATTATCTAGTATCTGCATAAAATGTTATCAAGCACCCCTGCAATTTGTGGTAAGCAACTACTGAGTAGATCAACCGGGCGAGTTCGAAACATCATGCGCTACAATATCTCCGCGGCATCTGCTAAATTTAGACAAATTAACTGCACGATGCGAAAAATCCGTCAAATCCGTCACGGTGGAGGTGAGTTTTTCATTGGCCCAAGAATCAGATTGTGTGACTACAAAGGTATTCCAGGAACCTAGAACCAAGGTCTTCGGCGCATAACAGGAGCATTAATATAGGTAGAGACCACGAGCTCCTAAAAAGAAAGGCGGCAAGAAAAGTTCTGGTTCGACTGGAATTGGGAACCCTTTAAGCTTCCTTTGGGTGTGAGAGGCGTATTCGCCCACGAAGATCGCTGGATAGATAGGCCGATCAGGCTATGCTAATTCACGTGTGGCAGGAACGCACCCACCTCGACCTTTTTACACGCGTACGTCAATGATTTACGCATCTCGCGGATCCATACCACGCGCGAACAAACAGGCTCCACCACTAACTGCCAAAGCCATCATTGTGTACCCAACCAAACGAGCGCACGCTCCTCCCATCGCCACACTCTGGGCCATCGCAAATGAGCCGCCGTTATTGGTATATCCAACAGACGACTGAACAGTTGCCGCCAAGGACCCTGTAAGCAATATTTATTTTTATCCTCGTCCCGAGTAACAGGAATGGAAAGGCCCTGCCTGCAACGGGACCTGCACTACTGAAGTTGACGGCACCTAGGACGGTCGGAGTAGGGGGAGGCGCAGTAACAGGACCCATATTGACCCCCATTCCAGCTGCGCATCTCTTTAGCATTCCAAAATAAGATTCATGACCTAGAAAGCATCTATAAATCGGCGTAGTTTAAGTGGAGAATCATGGCCGAACCTGCTGCGCCTTCTTTGGGTCCTGCAACGTTCGAGTTGGTTGCTTCTTACGACATAATTAGTACTTCGTGCTAAGGAGACAAGAAAGGTCAACGCAGAGCCAAAAGTGTACTTACCCATGTGGCTTTCTTGATGTCCCTGCAGCTTCTGGGTGTTGGAGCCTGCGATGAAAGGCGAAATGGGAATTATAAGCTCTATGTGCAGGTTTTTAAGGGGGAGGGAGTTTTAACACCACGAGGTTGCGTCGTGTGTCGACAAGTCATGTCTGGTCCCTGATTCGACAGGTACAGTTTGAATAGTCAGCAACGATTGGCAAGACGGTAGAGGGAAGGCAAACACACTCATTGAAAGTTGGTGAGAAGGATGGTATGTATTACGGTCGACTGAATACTTTAAATTTCATATGCCAACAAATACGTACTGGGAGGCGGCTTTATGTGATCGAGTAAAGTACAACTTAGGCCAGATGGGTCGAAAAAAATCTTAATAAAGTATGGCTAAGGGATTGTTCTTCAGAGTCGAAACGTGTACTACCAAGTTCATCGGTTTAATCTGCTTTCACAAGTCGGTTGAGGCGGGTCTGTAGTAGAAGGAATAATTATGGAACAGTTTGAACACTTCATGTTGTGTAGAAGTATTACCTTGATGTCATCACGGGTTTTTTCCTATGGGTTTTCGATATAAGAAATTGGAAAAACGACATAAGAAATATTATTGAATGTGACCATAATTACCTTGACCTTTTCTCCATCTCCCGATTTTTCGGGTGGATCGTCGTCCTAAACGGTTGTGAAAACCATATTACAATCTGGGCGTGATAATTATTACCTCGGAGTCACCACCGGGCCCATCTTGTGGATCATCGTCCTAAGAAAGTATGAGTATGATTTGATGGGCTGAGTATATGACCACTACCCCGGGACCATTCAAGTCGCTGTTATTATCATGGGGCCCCCCTCGAAGCATACGGACAGCGGTAACAGCGGCGCCAGCGGCAATTGCACCTCCAATGACGAACCCAACCAATGGTACCGCACCTCCCATTGCGATAGATTGGGCAATAGCAAAGGGTGATCCGGCAACAACAGACCCTATGGAGGACTGGATGATTGCTGCCAACGATCCTGTGGCCGAGTCATGATGATGTTGGTGGCGATACTATATTTACAGACCTGCGATAGGCCCACTACCGCCGAAGCCGACGAGCCCCAATACAGCGGGTGCGGCGACGGGGACCACAGCAGCCCCTGCCACACCTCCTGCTACACCTACAATTAGGTCTCCTGTAGTATCTTCGTCTATTGATTTAACATGCGGTTGGTCAGACTATTAAATAGTATCCATCGATATTCCAACCATGCCTTTCTCCCGTCGGGGGAGTGTTATTCTGTGGATTAGCTAGTGTGCCAAAATGAACTGATTAATCTCTGGGGAAGAGGTATACTTAGTAGTAATCACCCACCCATGTTATAATCAGAATTTACAAGTCGAAGTTTGAGGAAATTTAGCAAGGAATACCAGGAATTTAAGAAATAAGACCTGTGTCTTGTATTAATAGGGATGGCGCGTAGCGGCACGTGGAAGGCGCGTGGAGGCACCGCATATATGTTATCAACTATATACACAACATTAGTATTGTTGTGTGTCAGCAAAGGAATATTAGGCGCCCCCGAGGATGGACTGCTAGGATCTTGAGCTGGGCTCAGAATGGGGAGGACACTAATTTTCACTATTTCGTTAATAACCTAGGGAAATGAAACGGGGTTGCCATACGTAAACTTGTCTGGTGTCAAAATTATGTAGGATGTGGATGTTAGTAAGTAGGATGAATTTAGTCCTACCCCTCTTGCCTCCGCCCACTTTGCTTCAATAATACACGCGCCCTTGATAAAACTAGAGATTCGGTCCCAATCTGTTCCAACTACGTTCATTGAATGCAGCGTAAATGTTGTATTATTCGAAATATAACTTCCGTCTATGGCGCAAATATCTAGCAGCAAGCGTCCGGGTTCGAAGAAAAAAATTATAAATTTCACAACATAAACGCCAGACGTTATTTTTGAGAGTCCTGGGTCATCCGTGAGTGACAAACGTAAAACGTATTTGTGCCCAACTTAACATAGGATAGCATCCGAATGAACTTCGTAGGATCAGATTGCGTAAAAATACCCTGGCTTCAGATCTTGCATTTCCTCCCTGTATCATACGTTCAAAATTTGAAGACACAATATGCGGGATAATATCTTACTCATCTTTCTTCCTCTCACTTATTCTATTAAGGATTAGACACCCGGAAGCGTTTATATCTGGCCAGAATTACCTTGCTAACCGTCTGTTCATCACAGCTTGAACTTGCCGAATGATAACTTGAGCGATATATCGAATTAAAAAATAGATTGGCATCGAAATAGCTGTGAGGATAATTCCACCGGCGACAATTCCATAAAGAGGTACTCCACCACCCATCCCAATGCTTTGGGCAAGAGCAAATGGTGAATCTACTTCGATGTCGCCAATTGCAGCCTGGGTTTTCGCTGCCCAGGTATCTGGAAAGGTCTTTGAGATATGACCTGAAAGCTAGAAACCCTATGAGTGAACCTTTTTTTATACCTTCACGTCCAAATCCGACAATGGCAACAATTGAGGGTGCAACGAAAGGTGTTACGACCAATCCCGCGATAAATATCAATATGCAAAAGACCCAGGCACAGTTTGCTTTTAGTGTGGCCGTTACTGTTGCTAGTCTCCGCGAGGGCATTATACTAGGCTGAAAAATGTAGGTTTTATTATCGTACATAGTTCATGGGGAGCGGGGTGGCAACGTACTTGGTTCGCAGTTGTTGGTTATTGCTCAGACACGATTAGCGCAGGTGGGGCAGGGACAGTGCTCCGTGAATGGTACACCTTACGTTCGATTTCATGTATGGCATGTGACCATTGTTCAACCTTCTATTACCTCATTGTGCGAACTTCTTTGAGGATTGAGGGAAGCTGGGATGATAAATAGGGGATCAGGATAAGGACAAGCGACATGACGTATCATTAGATATAGCTGTCCAGATAACGGATGTCAAGCATATATATCGTTTGGATATCAGGTCGAGAAGATGGGTGTCAAGTTCTGTATATCAGACCCCAAAGAACTGAAAAGTTATGTCCAGAAATAAAATGTCGGTCGCTCTTGATGATAGGAAGGAGCCATAAAATGAACTGTTATTAGAAAAAATATTTGTAGAGACCTGGGAGCAGTGGAGGCTGATGGCAAACGTTTACTCGTAACTGATGAGTAATGTTATGAAGGTAAAAAAAAATGGTGCTTACGGCGGCACCTCCGAGTCAAACTTGTTTGCCACGTGATCCCCGTAATGGAAACGCGCCTTTGTGCAGATTTGAATGATTTGCCAACGTTTAACAGGATATATACAATTATAGATTCTGTAATCAGGAATTTTAATCACTGTCTGAATGTTACTCATTATAACTTTTTATCGCATCTGGTTGGAGTATTGTAACCGGGTTCTCCACGCCTTCCCATACAGGTTGGTCACTTTAACCCCTGGATTAGATCGCAATAATGAGTCTGCGCAAATCACCCATCCGTTTTTTTTGATTTCCAGTCTTGAATCAAGCCTGTCAAAATGGGAATTTGGTAAAAATTCAAAGGGTGTCCTCACTCTGTCTCAGGCCATCTACCCGTTGGGATTTGAAATTCTCGCAGGGCTGTAAAAGGGGAAAGATCGACACTGTCCAGTGCTTCTTGGGCCTTTTGCAGACCAAGGACGGTGCTGTGGTCACCGAGTAATATTAGATTAAGACGAAGAAAAGATAGGATATTCATACACCCTGCTCAATTTATCCAGATTCATTGAAATCGTTTCAAGAAGTTTATGTGTTGTGTTGCATGCAAAGAATTCGGCTTCGATACTCTGTGAGGGTGAGTCAGTTATCTAACGTGGAGGAAACATGACCCATTCGTACACCTAGTTCCGAATACAACTCGACCCGAACCAGATTGGGGCAAAGATCGAAGATGTTGGAAGATATTGTATTGACATTTGTTATCATTAGCTTGGAGAGTTTGGGACCATGTTTTTCTAGAAAAGGTATCATTCCCGAGTGTAAATGCACGGTGTAGAAGTGTTTAAGTGCGTCCAAACTAGAAGAATTGCTGTAAAAATTATATTGTGTCTGACATCAATGAATACGCACTCCATATGGTAAAACATTTCAAAGACTGATGAATTCCATACGTCCAGCGAAAGAGTGGTAATATTATTAAGTGCCTGTTTTGGAATCCTATCGATGTCGATAACTAATCCCTGCCTGACACGAATGTCGATAATTTGCAGGGCAGAAAACAAGCTAAATATCGAGGGACACTCGATGGAGTCTAGAGTGATATCACGCAGACATATCAAAGATGCTCCTAACGTTTCGCCCAAGGCCTGGAAGGTTTCCCAAGTTAACGGTAAAATGTGAGTGCCAGAATACGTGGATTGAGGAGGATATACAGAATAGGAACGAGAGATTTGTTGAAGTGCAGGCGCAAATGATATTATTTGTCGAAGGGCTTCCTGGGCCTCTTGGCGATATCTTTCTATTGAGGGATAGATAAAATGCAGAGATCGGAGGAGAGGACGGAGAGGTGGCTCTTCGGCCAACCGTTTCGCGAATTTCATGATGCCCTTGCCTTGTAGTGGAATAGGAGAGGTGTAAATGAGTGATCGAGTGAGGCTCTGTTGTGATGTCAGTCACTTATTGTATTTCATTGGGAAGTAAAACCCACACGAAAAAGTTTACAAACCAAGCTTATCGCTAAGCGGGTTTCATTCATTTCATAGGGATTGGTATGTCCCGTATTGTTGACGTCAATAATATAGCGGAGTATCAATGGCCACGCGAGCTCTTGTTTCTTCTTTGAGGCCGTTGATACTGGACCACAGGAAGGTAGGATAAGAGAATCGTGAACTGGTGTTATTTCAGACGTTTCATCAATGTCAACAAGGTCCCTAGAAAACCGCATATTAGCTTATTAGGGGCGGTAATCAAGTAATCTATTACGAACTCTATATCCCAGTAGAATTTTAAGGGTGGTTGTGAGAATCCTCTGGTAATACTTGTGACATGTTCTTCAAACACAGCCAGATTCTCGCCAGTGGGTTTATATCCTCTAATTAATATTGATTTGAGGGAGGGTATTTTCGCGAGTGTCTGCAAATCAGAGAATATGACGCTTTCATTGACATCGATTGTTTCCAAGTTTTGGACCCCAACGAGATTATTAACAAAAGCAGTTAAATATCTATAGCACCCATCCCAGCCTGAGGGAAGACTAATGTGACGCTGCAGGTTTTTTTTATAGCTCTCCCAGACTGAAGGGATTGGCGGGCATACCATATTGGTCCAAACTTTAAAGGAGTCACACAATTTAGTATGAAGCTTCTGACTCGGTGCTGTAATACGAGTCGTACTCAAGTCTTGGAGAGTAACACGTTCTGGATTAATCAGGGCTAAAGAATTGCAGAGTCCTGTTGTGTTATCGCCACCGGATAAGTCGAGTGTGAGCCAAATGTGGGTTATTTTGGGGGCCAAAGATAGAATTGTCTTCATAGCACCTCCATAACCACCTTCAACGCGAATTTTCCGTATATATGACCCAAACCTTTTGTTGGCGCGTAGTGTTCGTTGGAGGGCGTAGGCTTGAGCTTTCGAACGGAGGATGACTGTGTTATAGAGAAGTGGCGTGGCGACCCGCATCCATGTCTTACAGACGCATAAAAGGACTGAGCTAGACTGGAGAAGGGAAGCGAAGGGAGAGCGTGCAAAGACACATTCAAAAGTCTTCTCGTCGATGTGAAGCAACGGGATGAGGATTTCTCGGATGAGTTCGTCTGGGAGCGTGTCCATATCTTGTCGGTGAGAAGCGCACAACTTGTTTACTTCAAACCCGCGATTAACACCATCCACGCACGAATTCAGGCTAACTGTGAACGATTTTTATGGGCACTCAAAAATGAGTCAACTTGCATTATTATAATATCATTGTGGCGTAGTGTCCAATATTGTTGTGGGACAGAATCCGCGTGGGAATCTTCGATAATTTCACATAGTACATCCGGCGACCTCCAGGCCTGCCTGGAGCCCCTCCTGAACACTCTGTTGGTAACTCCACTAGTCCTCTTGGGATTCTCCCACCTTTATCCCTTCTTCTGTTTCTCTCATATTTCCCTCACCGTATCTAATTTCCAAGTCGAACCTCCTATTTGAATCTGTACCACTTAATCTTGACCTTTAACGACCCATAATGTCGGACGAAATTTACACATCTTCACCCAACCACGCTGTGGTTGCCCTTATTCAGCCAGAACCAGAATGGCAGCCCATCTTTCACGTTTCAAATCAGGTTGTTCTCTACAATCCGACGTCCCATGCGCTTTCCATACGTCCATCCTCCAACTTCCCTGAGAGACCACGCCAATCTTGTCCTTATTGCAAACAAATACTACCCCTAGACTTTGAGGCAGAGCCCGACATAGATGATTCCTGTGAAACATTGGACTCCGATCCAGCTTACCATTCGCGCGCCTCAGATTATTTCCAGTTACTTGCCATCGCAAATGAAACATCGTCGCGGCCCTCGACTCCTCCACCACTTTCGGATACAAGTCATAGTCAAAGAGGCGTGTTTCCCGTTGAAGCGATGGCAGAAGGTTATTTCAAGGCCTTTTTTCAAGAAGAATATAAGTTAGGAATGGGTGCAAACGGTTCCGTATACTTATGCCAAGTATGTTGGTGTATCGGCATTACACTTTTTCTATATGGCTAATAACACACAAAGCATTTATTGGACGGCAATCCACTGGGTTCGTAATGTCATTTTAGAGTATGCCAAATTTGATAATTATTGAATTTAGGCCATTTTGCGGTTAAGAAGATTGCTGTTGGCGAATCGCATTCTTATCTTTTAAAAATCCTACGAGAAGTTCGTTTGCTAGAGCGGCTTCATCATCCCAATATCGTCACTTATCAGTAAGTAACTCGTTCCGTATCTCCTTCATCCAGACTTATATCCTAATCAAGTCATGCTTGGTTGGAAACCTGTCAATTCTCTGCGTTCGGCCCCAAAGTGCCTACCTTACAGTTGAGGATAAAATCTCCTATTAATACCTCTGAATCTCATATTTTTGGGCTAATCAGCGTACTTATGCAATGGGCAGAAGGTGGAAGGTCTGCTTGGGGTCCCTGTCTTCTGTTAATTGTTTCGCTTACCTTTTGTGGAGAAAAGCCTTGACGACTTCATCGACACCCGGTTAGGACGCAGGAGCCAACATATTCATATTGATCCTTTGGGCCAATTTACTTTTGCGCCACCTTCTTCGCACATAAGTAATGGTTCAATGACATCCTTGCCCACTACTCCAACTACACCAACCCCACTTGCGGAAGTTCCCACGGCCGATGGGCATTCGCGCTCTGCCCGGATAAGTGCCTTCCGTGCAATGCAACGTGCTACTCCCGCAGAAAGGGAACGTATGAAACGGGAATTGGAGGGTGCCAGGGCTAGAGGCCAGCAGTCGTGGACTGCAGTCCATCTTCTGAGTGCGGAAGAGGTTAAGAGCCTGTTTAAGGATGTCGTTGAAGGTCTGGCATTCCTGGTACATTGTTTTGTGGCTAGATTTGGACACGATTGACTCATTTTAAGTTTATAGCATAACAAGTCAATTTTACACCTTGACCTCAAACCGGGTAATGTCCTGTTAACATGGGATGAGGGAAAGTTGATGTAGGCGGGTTTCCCTCTCCTCCTAGTAAAAGACTTACATGTTCTGCAGCCCAAGAGCAATGCTGTCTGACTTCGGCACATCCCGCGACATGGTTCACAATTCCCGAATACGATCTGGGAATACTGGAACGTACGCCTACTAAACATTTTCCTTTCACCACTGTCGTTAATGTTTTCATACCCAGACTTGAATATACCTCTCCCGAGTCACTTCCTGCCCCCTTGACAGGAATATTGCATCAAATCGATTCAAAGGCGGACATGTGGTCGCTTGGCATGATTCTCCATAAACTTCTATTCTTTAGACTTCCATATCGATATGCTTCAGAAGGAGACGCTAATGGAGAGCCAATCAGTGCAGATCGCGAGAACGAAAAGCTGGATCGCTTGGAGAAAGAAGTATTAGCGTATCCTGGGTTTGTGGCGCGAATAATTTTCTTCCTGCACCTATTCAAATGGAACGGGCCACAGGTTCAAATCAACACCGGGCCTAATAGCCGCATTCGAAGCTCGCTATCTCCCAAGAGCTTATTTGGTTTTATTAGAAAGTCTCTTGAATGTCCTGCCCTTAGGGAGGCCTTCGTGTGAGCGCGTATCTACCGCTATTCGCGAGGGACGTGTATGTCCTCTCTCATTGGTCTTTGCAAACATAATGTCTAACGAAGCTTCATCAAGTTAAATCCTTTGAAAGAAATTAGTCTCCGGAATAGTGGAGCCTCATCGCTAATACCGATCTCGCGACGAAGGTCCGACCCTCCTGGGATTGAAAAGTCGGTACAACCAACAGTTGAGGACAGCAAGGTCGAAAATGAAATCCAAGGTTCGCAAAACGGACAGACGACGCCTAGGCTGTCCTACCCATCCCCATCAATGGAGAAAACGAATATTCTGGCCCCCCCATCGACAAGAGATGCGACATCCCTAAAAACAAGAATGATTCCCGTTGTTAGGCTGCCGCAGATTTTGTGGAAGAGGACCCTCAAATCATGTATTCTCGTTATGAAGGTTGGCGGGAATCTTCATATATTGATCAATCTTCCTCACGTTCCCACAGGTTTCGTCTTTGGCTTCAATATGTCCAAACAATCACGGCAGCAGCCAGTCGGCGATCATGTTTGTATTGCTTTTTGTAGCAGTTTTGGATACTGTTATGGATGGACTTTGGATATCAGTTTTGTTCGCCGTTTTTCATGTTGGGATTGTCTTTGGGTTTCCAGATCGTGTGTGTCGTATCTAGTTGATGTTTTGTGACAATATTTTAGGTTTCACAATCATCAAGAGTCATTAAATTCACCTGAATATATATAGCTAAACACCTTTCGAATTCTCTTCAGCTCAATCCCTAAGCTGAATGCAAATTTGAATACGTAACACGCTCAACTTTATTCTAATACTTTATATTCCATTAATCTTCTGTGCGATTCCCTCGAACTCATCACTGGGATCCTTTGACGCTTATTGAATTGATGCCGGGATATGCGGTGTGATGGCTGGGCCTATAGTAACGCCAGGGCAAGCCATCGTGATTCAATAGCCCCATCGGATCCTTCACACCTCTCTAAACGATTCCGTGGTCGACGCACTACATGTATGAAATCTGGGTGAATAGCAGAACCTACTTACCCTGACATGGCCATGAACTCAAAGAACTCCAAGTCGGACCAAGCAGCAATTATCCCATCTCAAACATTGCCTCCGGCCTACCAAACAACACCATCTTCAAGCATACACATCACAGGTCTGGACAAGGTCGACTCCCTAGAATAAATTTGTTAACATTTGAAAATAGCCATCGTCGTTATTTTGACGGAACGTATTAAAGGCAGCCTAATCATACGGCTTTTGGTTGATGGCGAAGATCGAGGCACCTTTCCTTTTGGCCATGATTATGATCCCAAAAACGTCAACCTCCCTCTTCGATGGGAGTTTAAACCCTACTTGTGAGCCTTAACCCACTCTATATGCCTTCTGCGTCTGTTCACCGTTACAATGTAAAAGCACTCTCCAATCAGGCCACATTCTTGATATCCAGCTTCGAAGACGGCATGTATGGAGACGTAGTTTGCTCATTGGGGAGGTGAAACTCTCGTTTCAAGAAGCACTACGACTATCGAGTCTCTTCATAGGGAAAGGTCAATCAAAATTCTTCGCTGCCGTGTTGAGATCCTGAAATCTAGAATAGAACACAAGTTACGCGATGACCCGAAGATAATGGTAGAATTCGCGTCGGTTGGTCACCCACTCACGGAGTTAAATACGACTCACATTCAGATTGGTCTAGAGGCCGGACACGCTTCAAAATATTCTAGGTTCATCCAGTGAGAAGGCCAGAGAAAAGAGGAGTGTCTTGGATCATCTGAATCATTCAAAGAGATTCTTGGAAACGATATTGGGTTTTGGTGTTGCGCTGAGCGAGGTTGGTCGTCTTTAGGATGATCCAGTAGTGTTAACCTCTTATGTGATATAGCTAGATCCTATCGCGAAAGCTGTTCTTGCTTGTGTGGATGTTGTTTATAAGGTGCGTAACTTGTTTGTTGTATTTCCACCCTTATCCCTGGAAATTTTCTAGTAGAACTTGGATGATCAAGACAATTGCGAGAAAGTTCTCCTCGACCTAGCGGAAAGTATGGCAGCAACGCTCGGATACATCGAAGACGTTGAACAATTCGCCAGGCTATACCAGCTTAGGAAGTCCATCGAAGAAGTCAGGCCCTTGATGGAGGACACCGCCAATTTCATCCTCATGTTTACAAGTCGTTCAAGTTCTTGTGAGTACCTAATATTTCATGGTTATCTTTGGGTGACCTTAGCCGTTATATGCTTCAGCTGCTTTCGTCAATTCCTGGAGAGATCGTGACAAGGTAGACGAGCTGGCCAAACGATATAAAACATTTAAGCAACAGTTCGATCGTGGGTTAGCTGTTCAGTCTGGAGCAAATTTAGAGACACTATTAGAGGCGATCAGTATGTGGGTTTATATTTTTTGCCACATGATCTAAGTTTGGCCATTCAGCCTCCGCAAAAGATGATAATCTACTGTTACAATTAAAGCCAAGTGGCCTTGATGATGCCACCCCAATGGGTGAATGTATGCGGGGGACGCGGCTGGATATAATTGCCTCGTTTGATTCTTGGGTCCAAAATATCGATGCCACCAATATTCTTTGGATACAGGGATTTCCGGGTGTGGGAAAATCTGCGGTTGCTTCTACTTTGGTTGGCCGTCTGAGAGATTCCCAACGCCTCGGTTCCAACTTCGTTTTTGAACGTACCAAATCCACGGTGACCACTACACCCGCCCTCTGGCGCAACGTCGCATTCGATTTGGCTCGGACATATCCTGCTGTTAGGAAGGTCGTTATACAGAAATTGGATGAAGAGGTAGTACAACTTGGTTCCCCCAATGTCAAGATGCTTTTTCGTAATATTATCGAGGAACCACTCAGAGCCAGTGAGGATATACCTCCAGGGCGCCTTCCTGTTGTCGTTATCGATGCCCTTGACGAATGCGGAGGCTTGGATGGACGGCAATCAACTCATCGAGTAAGCCTCCTGCAGTCGTTGAAGCTCTGGTCCAGACTTCCCTCCAGGTTCAAACTCGTGGTGACCAGTAGAAGCGAGGACGACATAGTTCGAGTCTTATCTTCCATATCTTATCCTATCGATCTTTCGTCTGGAACTACCGTTGCAGATCAAGCGACTCAGGATATCCGGTTATTTTTGACTTCGAGATTTGCTAAAATCGCCAAAAATTATCCTGACTCATTGAGTACGTCGTGGCCAGGGGATGAAGCTATTGGTAACCTAACAAATCGAGCTGCGGGACTTTTTATTTGGGCCAAAACCGCAACGGAGTTCGTTGACGCTGGCGAACCAAAAGAACAGTTACGACAAATTCTGAAGGGAAGCACAGAATTAGGCGATGTTGCTGCCCTTTATGCACAGATTCTCCACACTTCTTTCAAAGATCCGAGCCAAGAAGTTATACAGTCATTCAAAAATCTTGTGGGTGCCACGGGCTTGGCTAGAGTCCCCTTGCGCCGAGCAGAATGTATCAGCCTCATCGAGATAGAACCTACTATGCTGGATTTTATCAGAAAGGGACTCCAGTCAGTCATGGATGCTGGTGACACCCTCCGATTTAACCATCATTCATTCGTCGATTTTTTGATTGACCCGAAAAAGTGCCCTACCCCGTTTCTCATCGATAAGGCAGCCCAGCACAAGGCACTTGCCCACGCTTCATTGAAAATCATGAAACAGAGGCTTCGTTTCAATATCTGTAACCTCGAGACCTCCCACCTTCGTAATAAAGATATTTTCGATCTGGATGATCAAATCCGTCAGAACATCCCTGATCATCTGTCTTACTCATGTCGCTTCTGGGCAGAACATCTTCGGGCATCACGTTTCGACACAGAACTTCTCCAGGAAGTCCAAGAATTTCTTAACGAGCGCCTGCTGTACTGGTTGGAGGTCTTAAGCTTGACAAAAGAATTAAATGTTGTGGTTTCTGCCCTATCTTCGATTATACGATGGTGCAAAGTAAGCTTGGTTTTCCCCGTACCCTAATAATAAATAAAATCTGATCCCTACTTCTAGGGAGAGGAAGCCGGTTCAGTTCCATCTTATGCCAAGGATGCCATCAAATTTATGTCTGCCTTTGGCCCTGTCATCTCCCAAAGTGTCCCTCATATTTACCTTTCTGCTTTGCCATTCACCCCAACTACTTCACTTGTATCCCAACGATATTTATCGCGATTTCCCCAGACTCTATCTCTCCAAACAGGGCGCGTCACCGACTGGCCGGCTATTCAATATGTTGCCGAGGGCCATGCGGACTCCGTCAACTCAGTTGCATTTTCACGAAATGGAAAATACCTTGTTTCTGGCTCAACAGACAAAACTATTCGTTTGTGGGACACCGAAACTGGGGGCCTGGTCATAGGGCCCTTCAAAGGTCATAAAGCCCCAGTCAGTTCTGTTACCTTCTCATATGACAGTAGACGCATTGCATCAGGTTCGTATGACTTTAGCGTCAGAATTTGGGAGGTAGATACAGGGGAACTCGCAATGACCCCTTTGGAGGGCCATACAGGCCCTATCACATCTATTTCTTTCTCCCGCGATGGCCGGCAGGTTGTGTCGGGCTCCGAAGATAAGACCCTTCGTATTTGGGATGTGGACGAAGCAGAGCTCGCTGTCAAAACCCTTACTGGCCATAAAGGCATTGTAACATCTGTCGCTTTTTCCCAGGACCAAAAACATGTTGTCTCAGGTTCAACCGACAAAACGATTATCGTCTGGAACGCCAAAACCGGTACCATCATATCGGGACCCCTCGAAGGCCACACCTTCTGGGTCAACTCGGTAGGCTTCTCACCGAATGGCAAACGAATCGTATCTGGATCAAACGACCATACCATAATGATTTGGGATACTATTACGGGCACCCCCCTAATAAAACCATTCAAGGGGCACTTGGACGGAGTCACCTCAGTCGCATATTCGCAAGATGGAAGGAGGATTGTTTCAGGTTCTTACGACGAAACTGTCAGGATATGGGACGCAGAGACCGGAAACCATATTTCCGGGCCGTTCCAAGGACATACAGACAGTGTGATGTCTGTTGCGTTCTCCTGGAATGGTAGACGTATTGCCTCCGCTTCCCATGATAAAACCATCCGCGTATGGGATACGGCAGCGAGAGATATCACTGACTCGCTCGTCGCTGGTCCGTTTACTTCCCATACGGATGGTGTTAACTCTGTGGCCTTCTCGCCTGATGGGCAGCTAATTGTTTCTGGCTCTGATGATGTTACTGTTCGTGTGTGGGATGTCAAAACGGGGCATGCTAAGTTCGGCCCTTTCAAAGGACATACCAGCTGGATAGACACCGTTGCCTTCTCGCATGATGGTAAGCATATCGCGTCGGGTTCAGATGATCGAACTATATTACTATGGAACATTGAAGAGGAGAAGGTTATAGGTCGCTTTGTCGGACACACAGGAGGCGTGACTTCAGTGGCATTCTCTCCTGATGACATGCGAATTGCGTCAGGGTCATATGACAAGACCATTCGGATCTGGGGCATTCGGACTCTAGAAACCATTTTAGAGCCATTTGAGGGCCATACCGGTTGGGTTACCTCCATTTCTTTCTCTTCAGATGGAAAACGGATTGCTTCAGGTTCATATGACAAAACCATTCGTATTTGGAACGTTGGAACAGGTGCCTTGGTAGCAGGGCCCTTTTATGGCCACAAAGATGGAGTCAATTCGGTTGCGTTCTCCCCAAACGGCGATCGAGTTGTATCTGGGTCAGGCGATGAGACAATCATGGTCTGGGATGCTCATAGCGGGAATGTCGTTGCAGGGCCATTCCTTGGACACACCACACTTGTAATATCTGTGGCATACTCCCGCGATGGAAGGTATATTGTATCGGGGTCAGACGATCGGACAATCCGTCTATGGGATGCAGAGACTGGAAGCTTGATTGTCGGTCCTCTAGAAGGACATGGCGGCGGAGTTGACTCGGTCGCATTCTCCCCTGATGGCAAAAGCATTGTTTCTGGCTCAGAAGACGCCACTATTCGGGTATGGTCTGTGAGCCCGCATCCCACAGGCTCGTTATGGACGCCGGCAAAACAGCTGGCTGACGATTGGAGATTGGAAAATGGATGGGTCCTTAGCTCAGATATGACTCCGCTCTTTTGGGTGCCCCCCTGGAATCGGGCCGGATTATGGTGGCCCAGAAACACTTCCGTTGTTGCAGAAATCTCAACAAAACTCGATTTCAATAAATTTACATTTGGTTCCTCCTGGCAACATTGTCGGGGCGATTTGACATAAGGGTCAACCCCATGGAATACGTCACATATTCACTTTATGGTTCATTTAAAGCGCTAACTAAGTTGTCTGATTGTTAGCCTGTTCTACTATCGTGCCACTTTATCTATCTAATACGGTATTTAGAAAGGATGACCATTGGTAGGCGCACTGTTTGTAAATAAATATTCGTCCGGTACATATGTAATAATTATGTGGTTGAGTTATAAATTGCCCACGATGCAAATTTTAGCAAGGTTTTCTGGGTCCCACAAGGGTCAGACCGGCCAAGTGTAAATTGACCGTGACTACACCTCTGAGTCACTTTCTACACACTCTCACATAGCCTATGCCCAGCGCAAGTCAGATACTCGCTACTGCCCTTGAAATAGAAGGAGAGGGGAGCGAAGAAGTAGGACTCCTCCGTCTTCTCATTGCGCGATCCTCATCCGTCGGATCCAGGAGGTCAGCGTTGCGATTGGCGCTCTGCTGATATCAGCTATCAAAGACGGGAAACCTCGCGTACCTTTGTCAAGGATTCTGCAAGAAGTAACACAGGCGGGATGTGCAAGTCTCCTCGTACGTCTAACGTTTTATATTATATTTTATTGTCGGGGTTACATCAGGAATAGGATCCTTTGGATGCGGTCCCAGTTCTGTTGTCTTCTCGAGACCAGGCAGCAAAAGACCTCATTTCCCTGATGGGTGAATGTAGTTCGGCAAAAGAAGTCATAATCGCTGTACAGGAATCTATGGAGCACATAAGAGCCTCGGTTCAATTGGAGGATGAGGAGGACGAAGGCCCAAATATGAAAGAATTATCTTTTCCTAGCCAACTAAATATCTTGATTGGTTTATACACATCTGGTATGGTGTCAGCTATAATCAGCTGCTTGAAACTCACACTTAGTGTAGCTGTTCCTCGCCTTAAGCTTCGCCACAAGACTGCGTTCGAGACCATCAACCCACTTCTGGCTGAACTACAGGAGATAATCCCATCGATGGTTTCTCGTGCTACTTGCGAAGAAGGTCGCGCTCTTATAACCAGCGTATCCCAAGTCTTGAACAATATTTTAAAATGGATAACGACAAGCATTAGCATAAAAGATGATGAAAGTCTGCTCTTCAAGGTAATTGACCATAAAAGCTCCCTTAACTTTTACTGAATTCAAATTACCAGGGTCTCCTTAAATCTTTACTAGACTGCACGATTGATTCTTTTGCTAATATGATTCATTCTTCACTCGCCCAAAGGACATTCGAGCACCTTTTCCCTCGGTTTACCATTCGACCCGCTCTCGAAGCAGGATGGGAGGGCGGCCGTGAAGCCGTTCAGGATGCCATAGTGTGTTTTTATCTATCATCATCAATAACATGTCACAAACATATTTCGTAGCATGCATATCAAGCGCTCGGATTTTTCATTAATTTTTCGTTCATCGTCCCGTCCACGAGTTCGATGGTCATTATGGCGCATTCGGATATTAATGCTCACGAGAGAAGCCAATTGCTCTCGAACATGATCCCAATAGTTCTCGCGTCTATACAAGCAAACTCTGCTCTCGACGAGGCCCTAACGATTCTTCTTAAATCCCTGGAACCTCAGCAACAAGCTGGTTTACCGGACCTCGCACCAGAAATCATTATACCACTTTGTATGGTAATTCCTACTCTTTCTAGCTCTCACCCAGACCCTCTGGTGAGACACCAAGCCTTTCGCATCCTCTCGCTCTTACTTGCTGCAAGCCCGGGCCCTCTTCGCTTTCAAATCTTGAGTGACTTAACAATTGACCAAGATCTGCCACAAATGCGAATTGCTGCTGTAGGACTGGTTAAAGAAGCCCTTCTTGATGCTCTGACATCTTCCTCAAATATATTCGCTTCCTCTGCTTTTCTACGGGTCTTCGGACCCATACTCTTCCGCCCCAGCCCTCCAGAACTATTTGGGTCGGAATTGACATTAGGCGACTTCAAGGACACCCCAGAACCACAACGACTTACGGAATGCCTTGCACTTTATTATATCCTTCTGAACAGAGACACATCCAATCTCGTATGCCTTTTTGTGTCGCTCGTAGTTGGCCTTCTCAATCGTTTTTCAGACTGGAATTCGTGATTCAAGTACAATGCTCAGTATCGAGAATGCTCTCTTAAAACCTTTGAGAACCCATTTACGGAACTGGCTCGACGATCCGACTGTATCTGGAGGTAAGCTCTACATTTTCAAGTCTAACCCCACCCCTAAGTTAATCCAAAAGGTGAGATGCACGACATTATCCCAGTTGTCTCGTTACATATGGGCTTGGAAAGAGTGGACTTGGCCTGTAATGCCCTTATGAACGTTGGATAGCACTCATATTAAACAGGTAGATTTTGAATATTTTGTGTCACGCAACTTGTCCACGTATCTAGTCTGACTTTATTCTCCTTTTCTAAATTCACTGCAGCTCCCGGCGACTATCAGCCCCTTTCCTGCCAACGATTAAAAAGCTCCAAGAGCGATACAAAACAGCATGATTGAATCGATCGAATCCACATGGGGATGAAGAACTAGTGTCATCATCCGGAATACTTTCCCGTGACTTCCGAGTGCGTGGGGAGGAGTCATCATTCTAATTTTTAACCTTTCCCATGTGTCTGTCATTATCCGTCGCTTCCTTCCTTTACCACATTGAAGGTTGAATTTAACGCACCTCCCAACGTTCTCATGACCGCTTTTTTAGACAGAAATGACATCGAGAAACCACCCATGGACTCTGCTTCAATCACCACTGAACCACACAAGAGCCGCTGGACTCAGCGTTTATTAACTTGGGGAGTTGAATCCAGAGGTATACCATCGTCAAACCTTGTAATCTTCATGATTGATGTATCATTGGTTTAGGCGTATGGCCTGTCCCGATCGAGGAACGCACAGACACTCAGTTCAGCAAGATTTTTTTCATCTGGTTTTCTGCGAATACGAACATTTTATCGTGCGTCTGATCCTTCCCCCAAGTACCTCTCGAATAAGACTCCATCGTTTGATAGGTTTTCTGCGGGAACTCTTGGCCCGGTCATCTTCGGATTAGGGCTTCGCGACACATGTCTTGTTATTCTGTTCTTCAACATGCTCTGTTGCGCCCTCCCTTCGTACTTGTATGTTATTGCTCCATATAGCACAAGGCTCCAAATAGCGGTGGCTTACTCATGCACAGAACTACCTGGGGCCCGAAACTAGGGATGCGCCAGATGATCATCGCGCGTTACGCATTCGGGTATGTACTCACGTCAACGATTGCCGATCTATATTGGATTGACTGAGTCCAGTTACTATGGTGTCATTGTCCCTTGTATACTGAACTTAATTGTTATGTGCGGGTTCTCCGTTTTGAACTGTATCCTTGGAGGTCAAACACTTTCAAGTGTGTCAAACGGAAATCTCAGTTGGACGTGAGTGTATTTTTGTTCAGAAATATCAATAACACACTAAAGTCTAGTAGGGTTGGGATTGTTATCATCGCTGCTATTGCTTTACTTGTGATTTTTTTTTTCCACGCCACCAACCGGGCGACGAAAATAACTTGAATGCATGCTAGGTATCATTTTGCGGATACAAAGTTCTCAACTGGTGTGTAAACTGTCCCAAGAATTTTTTTTTTTCCATTCTTCTAATTATTCGCGCCAGGTACGAGCGGGTGGCCTGGATCCCTGTCCTTGTCACTTTTGTCATTGCCCTTGGTGTCGGTGGAAAACACCTCATCAATCCCCCTCCTGCCGAACCAGCGACGCCTGCAGCCATTTTGAGCTTCGCGTCTACTATTGCTGGCTTTGTTGTGACATATTCCTCGCTCAGCTCCGACTTTACGAACTATTTTCGACCCGAGGTATCCAGGTGAATATTCACAAATATGTTTGGGGTGAATGAAACTCAAATATTCCTACCCTGTAGTTGGAAGATTTTCTTGTATTCGTACTTTGGCTTTCTACTTCCTATCGTATGGCTGTTTCGCTGGTTATACTAATTTATTGCTAATATGAAATAGGTTACCCTTCAATGTCTTGGTGCCGCCGTTGCCGTCGCCGCTTCTTCCGTTCCTGCATGGGAAAAAGGATACGTAGGTGGAAATGTTGGTGGCCTTTTGGAGGCCATGCTACAGCCGACCAAAGGGTTCGGGAAATTCCTTACTGTGTTGCTAAGTCTCTCCGTCGCTGGAAATCTCACTGCCACATTCTACTCTATATCTCTCAATGTCCAAATTCTCATACCACCACTCGTGGTTGTACCCAGATATGTTTTCTCCCTGATCGCAACTGCCATGTCAGTGTCCTCTTATCTTCTCTTCCGAGGCGCATGATTCTGATGGTGAGATCGTATCAGCGTTGTCCCTGTGTCGATCGTGGGGGCTCATAGATTTTATGACACCCTTGTTAATTTTTTGGGGCTCATTGGTTACTGGGCTTCAGCCTTTGGGGCAATCGTCATTCTGGAACATATAATTTTCAGAAAAAATGACCCCGGAGCATACGATACACGAATTTGGAATGATCCTCGACGCTTGCCATCAGGGATCGCCGCTGTCGGCGCTGGAATTGCATGTTTTGGTCTGGTGGTGCCTTGTATGGAGCAAGTCTGGTTCGTCGGGCCCATCGCCAAGACAACAGGCGATATCGGATTTGAGGTAGCATTCACATTGAGCGGGTTATTGTACATACCTTTCAGAGCATTGGAGGTAAAGCTAAGAGGATCGGTATAATTACTCTGTAAAGTGAGACTCGCGAAATTTTTTTTTTACGATAGGATTCGTGCTCGATGTAACTACTCTGGCCCAGAATATTAACGACGCCAATCGATGTCGACAAATTTTTACAGACCCGAAAATTTACTCTGATTTGATGCCACCAGGAGGAGCGCCAAGGTAATGGAAATTTCTGTTATCTGATAAAGAAGTCAGGCACTGATGAAAAAAATCTTATCAGATAAGGTTTAGCCCTTGAAACGAGTTCCTTTTGAACTCAAACCTATATACCCCCCTCAGCCAACTCCTCACTACGCTTTTTTTTTTGCGCTCAAACTGTTTCCTTCGCCGCCAAAATAAAAGTATCTGTACTACCTTTCGCCAGTAAGTTGCCTTTCTCGATTTTGCAGGAGCCGGGTTACTGCCGTGATCCTGTCAGAAAGTGGGGTATAAACTAACATTCCGAAAATAGCTGCCATCGTCCACCCCCCCAGAAATAACCACCTCAAGATATGGAAAGCTCAACTATAGCGACGCGACGCCTCGTCGCAATCCACAACCACACCAACGCAAGTCAAACCATCCCAGAACAGGCCGAGGGGCTTGTAGTGGTCCTCCCCAGAGGGGGGAAAGTTACCGCTTCCACCACCACAGACTCAAAAGGGACATTCACCCAATTACGACTCAATAAATCCTCAATACTGAATTATGTCGTTCGCCCCCGAGCTAAAGTAGCTCTGGAATTGTCGTCAGTTGGTACCAGGTACCAAGGGGCAACGACTCATCTCCCGAAATACAGCGCCCTTGAATTATCCGCGCCAGACGATGCCACCAAGGCGTCAAGGGATATCGCAATCGCTGATCTTTGGGCCGCTATCTACGCCCTGTTTACTTTATACCATTCCCAAGAATATGTTCCCTTGGCATCTATTGCGGCCACCAACGAAGACGAATTGCGCAGGTACCTAATGATTACAGGGCTTGGGCGGCCATGCCAAAGGGAGATGGGCGAAGTTTTCGCAGAAAATATCATTTTCCTGTCGAGGGCGACGTTTTGGCAGGGAGCAGGGACAACAGGATACCATAACCGCGGCTGGCTCTTGTCCCCCGCTCCAGTATATCCAAGTACACCCTCATTCACGAGGTCGGAGATGGTAATTGCCTCTCATCCTCTCAGGCCACCTAAACCACTTGCCGGGGAGATTTTATACAGAAGGTATTGCGCTGCAGTCGGGCAGACTTTGGAGATCGTTGCTTTCGATCTATATGGGCCCGAGGGAAGGAATGGTGTCAACAACGGAATATCACAGCACATGGCGGCCTTCCACAAGTGGCACAACGATGAACGTGTTAACTCTGCTTGGGGGGAGCGCGGGAGTTTGGAGACACACAGAGAATATATTGAAGGACTCTTGGCCGACTCGGGCGTGGTTCCGTGTATGATGAGCTGGGACGGTGAATTGATGGGGTATGTTGAAATCGTCTGGGTGAAAGAAAACCATTCTGGGCAGTACTACCCTAACGATGTCATTGTCGGGGACTGGGAACGGGGCGTTCACGTCCTGGTAGGTGAGGATAAATTCTTGGGGGGTGGAAGGTGTAAGTGACATATTTGACACCTTGAGACCCTGTCTGATATTGAACATGAAAACAGCGGCAATTTGGCTTAGGTCCCTTGTTCATTACATATTCCTCGCGGACGCGAGGACTGAACGAGTTATCGGAGAACCAAAGGAAACCAACGTCGCTATGATCAAGACAGCGGTAAATGCAAGTTTTCACGTCCACACGGTAAGTTGAACCAGCCCCAAGAAATTTTCTACTCTAAAGCTAGTTGTCCAGACCATCGATTTTCCATATAAGAGATCTGTCCTACTTCTTAATCCTCGAGAGAGGTTCTTCAAGTCAGATAAACTGTACTAGAGATTGTCTGATATAAGGTGGCGTTCGACCTAGTCATTCCAAGGGACAGCCTAGACAGCCGAGACAGATATTCGAGCATGAAACCCAGGTAGCAAAGACATGCCATGTAAAGCTTAGATAGACATCATAATGAATATCATGAAGATGAGAATCCGGGTTATTTCGTTGTTGGCGGTTGTAGGCATGACAGTCCGATGGCAAATGTCAGAATCTGAGGGTCGGGCTCAAACATGATCACGTTTGATTGTTCGGGCTTGGCCCGACCAGGGTCCGATCCGAGTCAACATCAACGTTTTTTCATCCATTCATTACTCAAGGCCTCCCCAGCAAGACCATTCTCAGAAACCAACGCCTGATTTCTACCCCCAAGTCCACATTACGCGGTCTGTCGTGCGGTCGATGCGGGCTTAAATGCCGAACTTCCCGTAAAACTTCTAGTCGACATGTTCTCAGTCCCCAGGACCCAAACAAACTGCTACCATGCATACTGTCGGAACCTCTTCAGGTGAGATGGGGTGTATAAACGCTCGGTATTAGAACGTGCGGTCATGGCACGCTGAGAAAGTGAGATCATATATAATACTCTATCAATAAACTACTATAATTGTGGTGGTAAATACAGGTCCATAATGCAGTGATATACGTTTACAACACGGTTTCTACTAAAGTCCAAAAATTCTCAGTAACCTCAGCAACGGACTTAACTAGACCCAAATATCATTCCCCTCCAAGTCGACGAGTAGGGTTCCATTAGCACCATATGCTCTCCTCAGCTGCCGACGAGGAGGGCTTCCCTCGCCCGATCTTCTTGCCCCTCCTTCAAGTGGTAAACTAAGTACCGTTTCCTGGCGTTCTAAGGGACGGTTCGTCCGTGGGCTGCTTGAGAAAGGAGAACCAAGTGCGCTTGGACCGGCGCCACATGTGTTCTCGCCCTCTTCCACTATGCCTTCCATAGGCTTGAGGGAAAAATGGGGCGGTGTCCTGGGTAGATCAAGATTTGGGCCCTTGGCTTTGAGCGGTGCACCAGGGATCTGTATAGCGGTGGGGGCAGGAGTCACAAAACGCTCGCTATCGTCCATAGGTTCCGATGACGATGGTTGTGTTGTGCGCCTTGTTCGGAGCCACCTTGTGTGTACACCTTCTCCTGTGGCCGAGGCACAGACGATGACTCGAGTTGTTGTTCGCCGCAGGCTACGACTTGAAGGCCCTGTTGGAAGGCGACGCATCCGCGCTTGCTTTGCTTTGCTTCTAGTTATGACTGCCATCAGGATATGTACTAATCCTTCAGGTTTCTTAAGATACAAGGGAGTTGGAGTTGACGGGGTGTGGCACTAGTATTCCAGATGGGAGCTCAACGTAAGTTTATATATGCCCATAAAACAAAGGGTTACCTTTTACACCATAGCAGGTTGCCACACAAGCGTGAAGTGACGGATCGTGACTAGCCTTTGTTTTGAACAGGCTTTTGGGGCTGTGTTACATGATTTCCTCTTTTGGAAATGTGGCGGGACCAGGCGTCGGGTTTCGGCAACCGAACGGGACTGTCACTACTGGTGGCATCGTTTCACTCTGCTACCAATATTAGCAACCTCGGACGGACTCGTGGTTCGTTATGTCCATGTGGACAGCCGGTGGCTCTTGGGTTGGTACTTCCATTGGATCAAAGCGTTTGTAATTCGGTCTGATGGTGACTGCGGAGTTCAGCATTATTTCTATTGTGCTTAATCTGCGCCTTTCCACCTTGGGTGGACAATGTCTTCAAAAAAAAAAAAAAATGCCAGTAACCCCTAGTACATCCGAATTATTACCACTTTGGGTAGGAACCTGAAATTTGCGTGGAACATGCAATGGACCCGTGGTCGAGGTGGACAATTTGTGCAACACAATCCTCTGGCCATGGATGGCCACCGGCCATGAAAATCATCGATAAATAAGATGGAGACTCCTCCTGAATTGGCACCTCAAGACTTCAAGACTTCAAGACGTAAGATCCAAGATTCAAGACTCAAGACTCAAGACTCGTCACGAAACATTTGACATGTTTGGTATCGATTTTACCCGAAAGACGCGCTCGAAGCCCCGTTCTCATCCACTCTTTTCTGCTTTACGTTATTTTACTCGACCTCTTTACGCTCAACGCAAGATCTACCATGCCTTCCCTTTTCATCCCGTACCAACTATATCGACCAATCATCCTCGCAAGCGTCTGGTGTTCGACCGAAGCTTGCGACAGTTGCGAACGGAGAGGACCTTGAGGGGGCGCCCTCAAAAGAAACAGATGCACACGCCTAAACCCGCGAAGACTGAGGCTGTGACCTTTGAAGAGCTATGCCAGGAGACAGACAAAGTCGTCGCAGACGCTCAGGCCTCTAAAAAGGAATTCACTTCCGAAGAAAAGATATTTTTTAGGCAGCTGGGAATAATGAGAGGTGAAAATGAATTCAAGAAAATCCTCCAGGATAATCGCGAGTTGGCTGGGCGTGGAGCGCGGGATGCTCCCAAACTTGAGAAAGCAAGACGAGCTAGGGCTAACATGACTGCCCGAAATCACAAGGCTTCCAGTGCTACCAGGCGGGAGAAGAAGTGCTCTGAGAATCTTTTCGCACACAAGTCCAAGTTCCAGAAGAATACAGTGCGTCTGTTTTCTTGTTTACTTTATAAAAACAGTAGCTTAACTATTCCCAAGCACCCGGAATCGCAAAACCCCAGGGGGGGTGCATATCAAAAAGCTCAATGTGATAAAGCAGATGCGGCCCGAAAGCGGCACATCATGGACCTTCCGGGCGGCCAAGCACGACATAAGGATAATCAAACTCAAGTATTCCGGAGGGCATATTTCAAGCGAGCAGCATCATTGAGGAGGGAGACGGAACGCAAAAAGGAACAGGAGCGAAAGGAAGCTTTGCAAAAACGAAAAGCACAGGCCGAAGCGTTAGCTCGAGAAGACGCCATCCGCCGAGAAAGAGAGGCTGTGGCACACGCAGCTGAACAGGCTAGAATCAACGATCTCCGACGACAACAGGAGGCTAAGATACAGGCAGAACTTCAGCGCCAGCGTTACGCCTGGCTTCAATATCAGGAACGACTTAAGCGAGATGCAGCTATCCGAAAGGCACAAGAAGCGCTTCGCCAAGAACAGGCTCAGAGAGAACGAGCCGCGAGAGAGCAACAGGCCCGGGAACAGGCCCAACGAGAACAGGCAGCGCGAGAGAAGGCCGCTTTCGACGGGGCATATAAAGCAGCAATGCACCGGAGGGAGGAGGCTTTGCGTCAAGCGGCTTCGGGGATAGGTGCCCTTTCTGCCGCCGCGATAAAGCAAGAAGAGGAGGCTTTCCAACAGACGAAGGAACGTATTCGACAGGTACTCTTGGCCGCATTTGCTTCAGCTGCCCAACAAGGTGTCCATTTTACGCCGTACGAACCTGAGCCCGTCAATGCCATCGCACTATATGAACTCAAGTGGGAAGAGCTTAAGGTCAACAAAGCGCAGCTCCAGCCTCAGCAGCTTACCTTGACGCAACTCCCGTGGCCCGTCTTTGAATTTGTCACAGATCCCGATATCATTACTTACGGTGCCGTCCATGCCTTCGTGTTCAACGAAATGCGCCCGGGAGCGAAAAACAAAACTAAACGAGACCGCTTGCGCCCTGAGATTTTGAGGTATCACCCTGACAAGTTCAACAGCAATATCCTCCCTCTGGTCCATCCTGACCATGTTGAGGGTGTTATGATCGCGGCGGATCGTGTTGTGAAGCTCTTAAATCATCTGATGGAATTGCCAATGTGAACGAGAGATGCAGTTTAACATCCAAAGGTTTCAGAATTTTAGCCCCCACATATGTATTATGTCTTTATGAATATGCCCAATTATGATTTATGCACACACCTCAGGATGAATATGCCTACGAATAAACCAAAGGTAGCGCACATGACACCTGTGCTAATACTAAATATGCATATTGAAAAGTTAATTATTCGATGTAGATAATTCAGGTGTGATCTATGCACTGGGTGACTGGGCATTTACTTCCGCTATGTTCTCTGCCGACTCAGCGACTAAGCTTGGCTCTATTTTCTTGGGTTTTGGTGGATGTAGGACGAGTTTTCCGAGGCGGGGTGGTGTCGCTCGGGTGATAAACTCCATTGTAGTGGGAAGCTTGCTCGCAGCCTGGCGCAGAGCTAACACAGATGTTAGTTTTCTGGTTTTTATTAATTAGACAAAAGTAGGTCCGCATACCATCTCTTGCAAGTTCTTCTCTTATTGGAGAGCCGCCAATTTCAAATATGACACGACCTGTGGGTACACTATCGAACCCAGCAAATAAGGACGCGAAGACAGGAAGATATTAGGTACGGCTAACCGTGTCGCCCAGAATTCGAATGTTCCTTTTCCTTTACCCATACGAGTTTCATTGCCCTACGTGGCATTAAGAGTTAGACACAACCTCATATATATGGAAATATGGAGGAAAGCACCTTAATGCAAACTGGAATATCGGGAAACACTCGCATGTATACTTTCGTGCCCTTGATGACCTTGATTTTCTTCTTAATTACCTCTTCAGCGGTCGTGAGTTGTTTTGCACTCAGACGGACGCCGTCGCCTTTGATCCTAATACCCCATTCGCCGTAGGCCAGCGTAGTTCCCTTAGTCGAACCACCAATTGGTATTGGAATGCGGCCTTTGTGCCTTTTTATGTGTTGCACTTGACGTGGAGCAAGTTGAGAACGACCACGAGTGAACAGACTCAGTGGGTTGAGCGCCGTGGGCGCATGGTGAGAGGTGGATGGCGCCCGACTTGCTGTCGACCACAGGGACCGCGACAGTGAAGAAAGAGAAAACATGGCTTATGTAATGAGTCCATCTTGCTCTGATACCCCCACTTACAACAGGGCACCCAACAGACTCCATACCTCGGCTAGTCACAGAAACTTAAGGCATATAATGAGCGACAAGAAAAGGGCTTTTGATGGCTCTGGAGAGACATCCAGCAGCAAGAAAATAAAAAGGTTGAGCAACTCCTGAGTCCGTGTATTTAAACATGCTGATTTCATCCTTTCTTTAACAGTGATGTGAGTCAACTCTTTCTCGTCCCAAGGTGATTAAACCTTTCAAACTGGTTCTGACATGTTACTATAACCTTTTCTCACCCCCAGAACGCCCCCAATGGCACAAGCGCTTCCACAGGTGTAAGTGATTCGTGTAGCCTGCCATCAACAGACCTGTCGCTCATACAAAGTTTTATAATCAGCTTCCCAATATTGACCTCATTGCGCAAAAACGTGCAGAATTCGCTGCCAAGCTCGCCGCCATGAAGGACTCCGCAATGGGATGGACACCACCCATCAGAGCGCCTGTGCCTACGAAAGTGCCAGTGCCCATACCGGCTTCTGGAGCTACCTCGCCATCGGTATCAAGTGGTCCGACTCCGGCGACAGGATCTCCTGCACCTGGGCTACCCTCAACTGACGACATTGCACGACGTGTATCGGAGGCTAAACGCCGTGTTGCAGAGGCACAAAGTAAACTTGCGGTTAAGGACAATCCATACATGGTAGGTCTCCATTCAATAGTAATGAATCATAACAACTGAAATACACTTGTAGTCAATGCCTCAAATGGGGAAAAAGAACCGTCCAGTGGAACAAACCCAGCAAGGAGCTGGCTTGAAGATGGCTGCACATCCCTTGCTTTTGGACACGACCCCGGCGCAGCCACAATCCAAAAAGGATAGGTACAAGCCCATGCAACCGAAGTTTGCTTCTATCAAGGTTGGCGTAAATGCTCTGTTAACCCTTACCTTTTGGTTAACTTTAATTTAGGCAAACACTCGAAATGCGCCGACGCCCCCGCCCCCTCCCCCACCAGTGCCGACTCCAGACACATCTAACCCTTATGCCGCTGCTTCTGCTAAGGATACAGGATTTGATGGTGCACCAAGAGAACGTACAGGTCGCACGTTCAGATTCAATCCCAAGGGCAAGTACGTCGCTCTGGCCAACCAGATGAGACAGGACAATCAACTGGAGGCTCTAAAGCAGAGGATTGCAGAGAGTGCCCGCAAGGCTGGCCTCGATGGTGAAATGGGTGTGGAGAAGAATATCAAGGTTCGACTATACTATGACCCAACGCACTCCATGCTGACTTTTCGCTTTCAGCGTACCCCCCCTCCAGCTGCAGAGTGGTGGGATGCGGCCCTCCTCCCAAACAAGAATTACGATGATCTTGCCCTTGGGATGGACAGGCTCAATATCAAGACATCTAATTCTCCTATTACAATATATATCCAACATCCTATCCCGATCCCTGCTCCTGGAGATAAACATCAAGTGGAATTAAAGCCAATGATGCTAACAACTAAAGTCCGTACATTTACCTGGCATCGATGCTCTATAATACTCACTTCCTGTTGTAGGAGCAAAAGAAGATGCGCAAGTTGAAGCGCGCCTCTGAGTTGCAAGATAAACGGGATCGCATTCGTATGGGTCTGTTGCCCCCTGACCCTCCAAAAGGTATTAACGTCGATCCCCGGTAATCACATTTACTGATCAGGCTTAATCAAGTCGGCCTTAAAAACTTGATGAAGGTTCTCACCTCGGACGCTATCCAAGACCCAACTCGTGTGGAGGCTCGGGTACGACGGGAAGTGGCAATGAGGCGACATGGTCATGAAAAGATGAATGCTGAGCGAAAGTTAACGGACGAACAACGGAGGGAAAAAACAGAGATCAAAAAAGCTGAGCAGGAAAAGAAAGGGATTCACGGTGCTGTCTTCAAGTGCGTCCTAGTCGTCCACTCCTTATATCTCTTTACTGACAAACTTTCCTGTCTATTTAGAATCAAGTCTCTCATTGACCCAGCACATAAATTTAAAGTCAGGAAAAATGCCGAACAGCTTGGCTTAACCGGCGTTACGATATTCAATCCTCAGTTCGCTATGGTATACGTCGAAGGGTCCAGTAAAGCCATTAAGAACTACAAGAGATTGCTCATGCATCGAATCGCCTGGACAGAAGCTGCGAGACCCCGGGGCGCCGAAGAAGTCGTTCTTGAGGATCCGAATTCAGATGGAGAAGGCGAATCATCTGCAAAAGCCAGGGCCATTACAGAACCAGGGGAGGCGGAGGGCGAAAACGGAATCACATCGTTAGAGGATAACCGATGCTTCTTAGTATGGGAAGGGCAGTTAAGGGATCGAGCCTTTAGCGACTTCAGAGGGAAACCCTGCCCAACGGACAGGGACGCAAGGGAAGTTCTTGGAGATAAGCTGAAGGGCTATTGGGACCAAGCCAAGAATTGGAAGGCAGAAGAGGAAGAATTATTTTAATCTATAAATTTGCTGCGTTGAGTCTGGTTCCCCAAATTTATACATTGTTATTGGTATGCGGAGCGCTAAGCGATATAATGGATCTCCGAAGTTCCCTCCAATGCCTCCATCCTATGAATTCAAACTTAATGCCCACCTAGATTCGTTGTGGCATCCTAGGCCAATGAGTTGTGTCCTCTAATTTCAACTTAACTCCGGAAGTCAACCCTACTCCAAATGAACCTATCGTCTTGCGTCCTTCGAGAACCATTTTTATTTCCTTTGCAGACGCAAGCCGCCCAAGTTCGCTGTGTTGACAGTCTTGGCATGTCCACCACAGCTGCTCATGCTTTTCACCTCGCGCGCCTCTTCACCCCGATATATGCTACCCGTGTTAATGCCCGGATAGTCTATCCCGCAACTGCAACTGTGGTCAAACCCACCGATCTGGTGTCTGCGCTCGCCAGGCCTCTGCACGTGTATGTAGGTCCGTCCAAAGCATCCATCCCAGTGCTCAACCGTAATCCCCCAGTATGACATATGAACCTCATCGAGACGCTGCATTCTTGGCTACACTTGCATATGGGCTCATTCAAGGTAGTAGACATATTCGTAATGACTTCTGCTTCGTTTTTTGATTGATCTCTGAATAGGACATCCATTTCTGGATGGCAATAAACGCACTGGTATGTCGACAGATACACAATTCTGTGGCTCGCCTTGAACCTTGTGCAGCATTTTTCGTGATGAATGAATATTTGCGTGCGCAAGGAATCCTTGGTTTTTCTGATTGAGGGACAGACTGATGACTCGTACAAAGTTCTAATTGATTTTGCGGAAAGGTATGTTAGAGTTGCGCGAGGCGACCTCAACGCAAAAGACTTGTATAACACTTCGAGGATATATGACCCAGTGGCCTGCCCAAATAAGCCCTTGAATTGGATGACTAAGAAGGATATTTTGACCATCTCAGCCGCAACACATAGTAGCCAAACTGTCCTAGTCTTCCATTACTCTGCAAGTAATTCAAAGATACAAGGGGAGTGGTCTAGTAAGCAAAGTAATTGAAGTTGTGAAGATACGACTGGAATGATGGGTTCATCACGGTAAATGATGAGAAACTAAATGCTTACATAAAGCAACCATAGACGTCCGGGTTGAATGTGTCTTTCCGATATTCCGGACAAAAACAATGTCCTTCCCCCGATTTCCCCGCCAATTTCGAAATAGTGTAGTAGCCCTTCGCCGCATGTCCAACTCTGCCCCCCCCCCCATCTATCTCCAGCTCCGCGATCTCTTCACCCACCGAGTACCGAGTCGTTTTGGATAATCAAACATTGTACATTGGTCGAGAACTCGCTGAAGCCCTTGGCTGGAAACCTGATCAAAACCTGAAGGTGTACCAGCGTCATATTATACTGTATTGTTATAGTTTACTCCCTTTCGCAGAGTCACTTTCCAAGCAGACTATAGAAAGCGGCCACAATAAAAACGTCCAGACAGTGCTTGATTATCTGGAAGATCGATGAGGCATAGATACCAGGTATGATCCAGCTTTGGCGTTGATGGATCGTTGCTGAATTGTTGGCAGCTGTCCCATGTTCTCCATCACATTCCTACAACAACTTTGACTACACCCCGTGTATTCCCAGGCCGTCAGTCACGACCATTCCTTAATTAGTGGTTTAGGCGTAAACTGGTTTTCGAGGTTGTCGATGAACAACCCCATTTGTCATGAGATCAAGATGTACCAGCTGGTGACGTGCTCTCTGTCACAATTGGTTGCTATTCCTACACCTGTCCCAAGTTGTCTTTTGGCTGCACAGAATCACAATGATGTAGACTATTTCTTGATCAACAACTCACCTTTAGCGAGCAGCATACACGCACAATCTGAAAAGAGACTTCTCTCGTTGTCATACAATACGTTCATTCGTGTTCAAGTCACAGTCTCAAATTAGCGCCTTCCTTGTCAATGGCATAAACACCCAACAATATCCATGACATGTTTGATATGAAAGGGCTACGATAGAGCATTAACCTCCCCCTCTTCTCCGCGAGGCTAATACTGGTAACTTAACCATGCCCAATTCCATAGCCAAACTTTGGGGTCGCAATGCGCGAGTGATAGCTGTTCGGTCGCGTCCATCCCAGACTCCAAGCTCGACTGTACCAACGATGACCCCGGAAACAGACTGGATTGCACGCGCAATTGATATAATGAAGCTCGTAGGAGGTGCTGGGGAGATGGTCGCTTTCCCTTACATAAAAGGTGCTGCCAATGTGATAATAGCACTTTTAGAACCAATACAAGTATGTCCTAGCCTGTAATAATTGTTGTTTACCTGTACCTTGTCTTAATTGCCTTCTCATTGCAGGAATTGAAGAGAAACCAGGACGATTTTAAAGATTTAGTAGAGGGACTGGTCGAAATCGTCGTACTGATGCGGGATGAAACTCTGGAAGATGTTGGAGCACCACCTTCGCACTTCCTAACACTATGCAAGGAATTTAACGAGTTTGTCAATTTGTGGGTTGTATTCCCGGTCATACCTAACGCATAAATCCGACAGGTATGTATTATTGATGCTGGTGGAGCTCAATAAAGCCATGAGTAGCATGAGGGGAAATTGGGTCAAACAATATTGGAAATCCAATAGTTTTGCGGAGATGATTTTGCGTCATGAACGTCGCCTGCAAACTCTCCGCCAAAATCTTACCGTAAGCCCATTACGCAACAATATCTCGATTGCATTTATGTACTACGATATCACTCACTTCCAGCTTGTCACTGTGGTGGGAAACAGACGACATCTCGAGGCTAGGGCATCCTCGATGGTGTCTTCAAAGAACGGAGACTCTGATATAGAAGATGTAAGATAAATATCTGCGCTTGTGCTGTTTACCTAATACCTCAAGGAAACAGTTTCAGGTAATACGCCCAGGAGATATCAGGATACTGCATGAGACCGGTTATGTATATGTTCCCCAACCTGGAAGTGAACACGATGCCACAATTACGGAGCACTCTGCGAAGGTTGCTGGAGACGTTAAAACTGTCAGATACTACAAAGGCAACGAAGCGTTAGAGGCCAGTTCTCTTTTTATAAACTCGCTTACTTTGTTGTGCTAAGTCCCACCTTAGCTTTGGAAAGCTCACCTACAATATCACTCACAGATCCGGTGAGTCGCGGGCGATCTTTCCTCTAAGCATTGACCGTAAACTTCCCTCCGTCATAGCCACCATCCAGGTGTTCTCCAGCTCTTTGGGGTTACAAAATCTCCCGAACATCTTGCCCTTATATTTCATGGTGGTAAGAAACTCCTTGCAGAGATTTCGTCCTTCAAACAAGCACACTTATAGACATGAAGAGCCTGAAGGCACATGTAGCTACCCTGGACCCATGTGAAAGGGTAATATTTATATATAGAATGGTACGTAGTCTCGGCCCTCTAATTCTTGAGACCATCTAACTGATTCACCCTTTGATGTAGACTCAAGACAACAGGGTATGATTTATGATATTCCAGTCTAAAACAACACTCAGGTGCAAACTTAAACAGTCCGCGTGGTCTTACCTCGGGCAATACTTCACACCCAATGCAGATATTACAGCCAACCTATATCATTACGGCCACGCGAACAAATGTTCGTACCGAACACTAGCTAACGAGGAAGGGCGAATTTGTGTTTCCATTGTATTTCCTTCCTTATCGAGCTCGGTCTCGAAAGTAACCGTTAATCTGTGACCCCTTGCAGGAAGAAACAACCACTAAATCCACTGTCTCATGGCGGAGCTTAACGTTCCCCAACTTCATTACACCAATTCCACCAGATCAAATGGGATGGATAGCCAACAATCCGAAGGGACTCAAGAGCTCGCCTCATAATAGCCAGCTCAAGTCCTACCTCATGTTGTTTTGCGACATGGTCGCAAGTATTATGTCACAACAGCGCATATTCAGTGCGGTTTCATTCGAACATATCTCCTTATTTGGGGTTTATGTCGGGCCGATAGACAAAAAATACATAGGGCAAATAGCATTCAAAGGAATACCGGCACGCCCGCCCTCGACGCGTATACCATGGTTTATTGAGGATAACACCGCCTCAAAAGTCCCGTATAGTTCCTTCGGAGATTGGACTTGGTGAGTGAATCCTGTATTTTACTATTTTAACGTCGATAAGAGCCGGTGTAGTTTCACAATCAAAAGATCGGACCAAACCCAGCATCTCCTTGATAATATTATTACTGCGCGTACCTCTATGCTTGACGCTGGGTCCGCCCATCTGTCCAAGGCGTGTGCAGCGCAAGCAAATATCCTATTCCCTCAAATAGAGAATGCTTGTGAAGACAAATCGGATGCTCGGGAACGCTTGCTAGTACGTAAGTTACCTAGTCACTTAGATTGGCCAATATAACTCTCAACTGAGATGTTTTATTTAACCAGTAAATGACGCATTCGGCCGAATGAAATTCAAAGCTACGTTCCCTGACTCCTCCGTCGCCCCACATGTAAAGAAATTGTATCTCTTTGTTCAAAATGTGGAAGTACGGGGGGATGGCAGCGTCGCATTTCCTGAAACCTTTTGGGCCATAAATCAGAACGGCAAACCAGAAAACAGACTTCCAGAAGCGGTATTAGAGGCGCTTCGGGTGGACACGAGCATCATTTCACTCCAGCTAATTACAAGCCTACAGCGATGGGCGCCCTATCATATCGATGCACTTCACGACATTCAACAAACGTCTGGATTCGAGGCTGGGTCGGATGAGGCCGTCAGGTTTCTTGGCTTCCCATTAGCAGCATTTGAACGATCTGTTCCAGGTGAGTCTGAAGTATCATTCCGAACCCCCCACACGCTAGTCCCTAAAATAAAGAAACCCCGTCTAGATTGGTCCAGGCTAGGATCAGTAGGGCGTAGACGCACAAGTTCTCTAGACATTGACAGAGGCGGGAGCGTTGAAAATACAGTATTGGGTTCAAAAGGAACAAGGTCGGAGAGTGCAAGAGGGCGGAGCGTCGATGGTAAACAGAGGCGACCAAAAAACCTTTAATTTAGCCGGATCTAGAATACATATGAGATTAGAGTATCAAGGCTAGGTCCGTTACTACAACCAATCCTTTTTCCAAGTCGCCGACCTAACACTGACATCAGGTTTGGTGATTGTAACTGTTCAATATAATCGGAGAAATCGGTTATGGAGCAATACCTTATAATAAGTATATGCGATTTCACACGCACGCGGGTATCGTACTGCATCATGACTTTTGCATCTGATATCACATCTTGATTCTTTATTTTGTTTTACCGAGATATGTTTTTTTTCTGTTTGAGGCTGAGGTACTACAAATTGAAATTAAGCGTTAACGCATGTTTCATCTTGATGTAACGCTTACTCACCCGCCCATTATAAGCGACTCGACCTGAACCCTCACGTGTTTGTTTTATGTGGGTGCGATTAATCGGATTATAACAACATGATCATGTATGTTGAAATTAATTGTTGCACCGCCACTCCCGACTCGCAGATTCTATCAAACAGCCTTGGCTCTTGGCATACCGACGATGCCCTTGCTGTTTCAGCCCTCCCAGTATTGACCAACCATTGGGAGGCATGAGAAATACCGGAATATGACTCCACTTCTATACGGGCCATGGTTATTCCACTCGCAATCCCGCCAACGAATCCGATAATGCCCAGTGGCCATGGTTTTGTGGCGGATCCATTGGCCACCAGAACTCCCAACTATTCTCGGAACATCTTCATGTACTGTTTCATCGTGAACCTACAACCACAGCCTTATCAACAAGGGTTTTAAATCATGATTGGACCTTATAGGAGCATTCGCCAGAGTTATTTCAGGGCCCACTCGAGCTCGATGCCCATTGGTATAGTTGATGAAATGATACCCTTCACAGGTATAAATTCATTGGGAATGTTATTGAAACTCTTCAGCTGCGCTCCCCTCGTTCTACCTTTGGCACCGGTTGCCTTAGAATTTGTCACGGCCCTTTCACCAAGTTAGAGTTGATCTTTTAACTTTGCTAGTGAGCATTCTCTTCGAATGATTTCATATCGTGTCGAGCTCATAGAATAGACATGATCTCCTCAACCGTCTCATTCCTCCTTGCGAGTTTGGTCCTGAACAACGTGTCGACTTCGCTCGCTGCTCCGATCAGGTATGATTATATTCTCATCCCCTTGAATAACGTCTTACCATTCTTAGGTTCACACCGCGAGATAATGTTGATGCACTGGCGCCAAGAGCACATACTCCAGGTGTTGTTGACAATAGGATCCTACGACGAATTGTCCAAAAGGATGCTGGAATCAACGAGTTGCACAGCTCTCCTCGCGGCGATCCTATCACCATTGTCAGCTCGGTGACTACAGTTGTGCAGGATGGAAAAAAACCAGGTACAATCGACTTGATTTCTACAACGACAACAGTTGTCGAAAAGGGCAAGGGAAAATCTTCCTGTTCAGGTCGCCCTGCACCAAAGAAATCGTGTGGCAAGAAGGTTAATAAGGCGAAACCCGGAAAGAAGTGTGGAAAGAAAACCGGACCTGTCGTCCCTTCGAGTGGAACGAATTCTACAACCGTTCCACCTGGGCCATCGAATGATAACTCTACCGTGACTCCAGATGGGCCCCCTCCTGGAAGCTCCAACTCGACTTCCACACCCCCGACCATGCAGTCTCTTCCCATTCTCCCAGATGGGCCGACCGATAGCCCTCTTTCAAATGGGACTGTTCTTGTCCAAGACCCGAACAACTCGAATTCGACGACTGCAATACCAAGTGACGCCCCCGAGCCTCAACCAGTGCGGAGACGCGCCAGTAGTGTTACCGAGCCCGTCTCTGGATCTGAGCCTCCCAAGGCTCGTGAAGTGAAGCAGCGGTTAGATGTATGACCTTTTGATTTCCCGTCGCGATATCATGACATTGACCCTCTGTCCACAGAAGCGCAACAGGATGTCCCTTACTGAAGCTTGAGGTGTATTGGATAATTATATACGAACTTGTGACTAGTTATAATTAAAGTATGACACCAACTAGGACATATATCTGGTTTTTGCTTCAAGTGTATTTACCTTGTTCTTTTTTGTCACACCGCGGCCTGGGGTCCGGAGCCGCGGAGCTGGGAGTAAACCGGTAATACATGATGTCATTACCTTGATCACAACTATGAATCTATTTCATTCGGGCCATTTCTCAATTACAGCTTGGAAACGCCATGGTGAATAGTCTTGTAATCGGTGCATCGCGCGGACTCGGTCTTCAACTCTCCAAAGTTTTGCATGCAAATGGACATCGAGTATTCGCGACAATTCGTTCATCCCAGAATCACAACATGCCTGCTGGAGTATCCACGATCCCAGGGATTGATATCGGAAGAGAGGATGCGGGTGCAAGGATTGTGCAAGGATTGGAAGGGGAGAAATTGGATCTGGTGATAATCAATGCTGGAGTGTTTAAGAAAGAGGCAAGTATCTCGTTGATCTCAGAGAACTCGCGTCACGGTTGTTGATTTAATGGATAGACATTAGAAGCCCCAAATTTTGAAGATGAAATGGACATGTACAAAGTCGTGGCTATTGCACCTGTCTTCCTTGCCCATCATCTGTACGTTTAAACTGTTATTTAATTTTTATTGAGCTAATATCGAGAAATTGAAGTTGGAAGGCGAATTCCTTATCATCACCTTCCAAGTTTGTTTTGATAACCACGGAAGGAGGTTCAATCGGTCTCCGAACAAAGGAGGAAGGTGGCGGTAATTATGGGCACCATGGCAGCAAGGCTGCTGCAAACATGGTTGGAAAGCTCCTCGCCAATGACTTTTACGACAAAGGGGTGACAGTGATGATGATCCACGTGAATATGCACCCAATTTCAGTGTTTAATGAGATTAACTGAAAGAATTTCGACAGCCTGGTTTTATGAAAACAGACATGACTAAAGGTGTTGGATTTGATCAATTTTATGAATCTGGAGGAGGTAAGGGTTACACCTGGCTCGAATAAATATCACTTATTGTGGACATAGCTGTTGAGCCAGAGGAGGCAGCACAATCCACAGTGGAGTTTATATCAAAGATAACGCATGAAATGACGGGAACATTTTGGGCACCCCGTGGCCCTAGGTTTGTGGTTTTTTATATGACGTATCTCGCGGTAATTGAACATATGACAGGGATATTGGGGAGGCCGAACGTGTTATGGGAAAGAATCTACCTACTCCGTTACGGCTTCCTTGGTAAAAAATACATAGTAGGAACCGGGCAAGGAGTAGCTCGAGATTAGCTTTAGCATCAAGTATGATCAATGTGCCTGACCTGAAATAATAATTTACTTACTAGTTGTTGTGTTCATGACGATGTTGTTCATACCACTACCAGGCATTTAGCCAATTATTGTGTAGTACAAATGGGACCTTTACTTACCCTCTTCAAAAATATGGCCGAATCCTTTGGAAATCGTTCTTGGGTCTCATAATTTACGAAGGTAACCCCAAAACGAGTTCGATACCCATCTGCCCATTCAAAATTGTCCAACAAACCTACCCCGTAATGTTTATCATACTGAGCTGCACTACAAACGAGAAAGTAAAACATACTCCAAGCAAAATATGACTTGATATCAACGCCATCGACGTGGATGGCATCCAGGACTGCCCCTGTATATCCACGGAAATACTCAATCCTATCAGTATCATGTACGGCTTCTGCGGGCTTGAGATCGTTTTCGCCTTTCACAGGAAATCCGTTCTCGGTCACGCTGTAATATACTTTAAGTAAGATATCTTGATAAACATTTTGTGGGGGGCGTACTAGATTGACTTATTGTAGGTCTGTAGACAACAGATTAGGGTTGTGGCGTGTTTAAGGAACAAGAATCGACACCGCATACCTTCCAAAGATAGCCTAGAAGCTGCTGTCCATAAGGGAATAGAAAATATGTATAGGTCGGAGCGACTTACTGCTCGAAATCCGGGTGCATCTAGAGCCGAAACTCCAGTTTTAGGAGAGTAAAAGTAGTAAAAGACTTACACATTTGCAACCAAGGTACATCAGCTATAAAGGGGTGTCCAGTTCTAAGATGAACGATAAATACGACATTGCACGCACCCTGTATACCGAGCTGCGACCCGTCTTTCCTGACGAACCCAGTTTTTACTCTGCCATTGAAGTCATCTGTTCCTCCAGGTTCTGAGGACTTAATTAGCTTAGCTCAATGGATAGGTAGTGGGTCGTGACACGCACGAACGAGGTTGCTGGTATAGGTGTTCAGTCCGAAAAAGTCAGATGATCCGTGAACAACTTCTATCTCTTCTGGTGTAAAACGTGGAAGCCTGTCGCCTAGATGCGAGACCAAAGAAGATGGATAATGTCCCTTGTATATCGGATCCTTATTGTCGGCGCGTGAGCATATTTTGTGCAAGAAAGCAATCAATATAACTGTACCGCAAACCAACCTAGGGGTAAAATAAAGAATAAGAAACTCGGAATGCCAGTGTATACCGTGCTGCGCACCGACTCGGGAGTCAAGAGCCCCCTGTGCTGCATCTATGCCTAAATAATATTTAGGAACGGTCGACAAAAATGCAAGATTGCTGGGGCGTACATTCTTGGCTGTCGCTATCATAAGGGATATACCAACCACAATCTAGGGTAATCCCAATCTGACCGCCTCCGGTCCCCCCCGCGGTTCCTGCAAATTCTTCACGGTAAAGTTTAACGGTGAATGCATGGGATAGAATCAAATGGTGGGCAACACTATATAGATAGAACGTTAAACTTGGATCAGAGGGAAACTGAGTGAAAAAATACGTGCATCCATGGCTCGGTGCCGGAGTCGCCCTCCTTCGATCGAGTGCGGTTGCTTGACCTTCCAGGCGCAAATACCCCATGTCCGTATCCGAGTACCGAGATGCACCATGGCTCATTGTGTGTGATCCTACTTTTTGTGAGCCGGCACTCCCAAGCAACGCGGTGGGGCTCACCAATGTTTGACAAGGTCTCCGAAAGCTTTAAAACACGTCTGATAGAGGACATATGAAGGGAGTTCAAAATGTATTGTTAGAAATGCAACATTTACCTTTGCGTAATGAACGAAATCCTCGGTTATTTCCCGGTTCAACCACCCACCGTAGCGATCATCAAGCTCTTGCGGGAGGTCCCAATGATAGAGCGTCTGTTGACGCTAAGGTTGGGCATTACTCGATATAGAGGCGAGTAGGGGCCACTCACAATACACGGAGTGATGCCAACCTTGACAAGTTCCTCAATTACTCCTCTGTAAAATTTAATTCCTTCTTCATTGACTTCATCGCGCCTCCCACCCTTTGGGATTATACGCGACCATGAAATTGAGAATCTATAAGCAGTGGCGCCATATGATTGGAGCAACGCGATGTCGGATTTCCAGCGACGGAAGGAGTCGGTGGCAACGTCGCCCGAAGAGCCATCTGCAATGGGAGACGGATCGTTGTGTGTGAAAGTGTCCCAGATAGAAGGGCCACGGTGCGTTGTGGTAGATCCTTCCGTCTGGTAGCTTGCTGTTGGGGGGTATGTGATTGAGTATATATGGTCGGCATGTTAAGAGTTATTCACCTGTCGCGTAGCCGAATAGAAAACCTTGTGGAAGTTTCAAGTTTATGTCACTCATCGTTCTTTGGAAGTCTTTGGCTGATTGGGAAAGCTTTAGAAACCGGGAGCCTATAGTAGAACGCGTCTTGAAGGGGTCATTTATAGTTTGATTATACCGAGGATGTGCCGAAGTATATATTCCAGTGGGATGAATACATTAATATAAACATCCTCTTGATCCCATGATCCTCCCTCGAAAATAATCAGGAGGAGTGGGAGGTCAAAATGAGTGAGGAGCAAGAGAGTAGCGTGGGCAATCTGACCCTGAGCCAATGGCCTGTCTTTGTTTTCGTCTTCCAAGTTGATCAATTTGATTTTTTTGTCCATGATTGTCATGCACCATCCTAATCTTTTTATATAAACGCATTTCTGAACTCGAATGCTTTAAGCCCAACCCGCCAACGCGTAACGCAATTAACTCGACGCTTCGTGATGCGTTTTCAAGCACGGCACCTGGGAACTTCTAGTGATGGTGGCGATGAGCAGGACGACATCTCGGAGGAGGAATCCGACCTGGATGACAACTTTGCCACTAGTTCTCCAAAAAAGGGGAAATCCGCAGGAAGAGCAGCTGTAATTCAGGATCAGCCTAACCTCATCGTTCAGACCGCGTTTGATGCCTACTTCACACACGCAACATCACGCGCTCAGACATCGACCAATGTCTTCTCTTCACTTGTCCCGCCCCTTACCGCCGATGAGTATACAGGAGCCATTGCATCTGCGTCGATGCTAGAGCCGATCCAGCCCACCTTGTTGAAAGAGCCATCCCGAACGCTTGTATTTACGCGATTCATGCGCGAGTTGGCGGAAGGATTTAACATTTTGGTATATGGATATGGATCTAAGAGGCGCGTTCTCAACCAATTTGCTACAGATTATTGCTCAAAGGCTGGGCACGTCGTGGTGGCCAATGGGTTTCAGCCTGACTTTTCATTGAAGGACTTGCTCAACTCAATCGAAAATGTCCCTGGGATTTTGTCGATAGACACCCCATCCACTACCACAGAGAGCCAGGCCAAGCGTATCTACGACTTCTTTGCCGAACCCAGCCAAAAGCGCCACCTCTACATCATCATTCACAACATCGATGCATCGCCCTTCCGATCAGCAAAGGCCAAATCGTGTTTAGCATTGTTGGCCCTTAACCTGAAAATCCATATCGTGGCGTCCATTGATCACCTAAACGCACCCCTGCTTTGGTCGACGTCGGAGAGCTCGGCACGCAAGGAGGAAAAGCCAATTTTGAGGGCTATCCCACCACGCGGATTTGCGTGGCTATGGCATGATCTTACGACTCTCGTCCCGTATGATTTCGAGTTGGCTTACGCCGATCGTTCGTCGATATCTGGCGCCCACGGGGGTGGTACCCGTAAAAAGACAGATACAACCGTGCAAGCCGCCACTGCCATGACCGAGACAGCAGCTCTACATATTCTGGCGTCTGTTACCCAGAAAGCGAAAAAGCTTTTTGCACTTCTGGCTGGGAAGCAGTTGGAAAGCATCGAGGAGGCGGGAGATTCGACGTCGAGCGATTTACAGCAATTTGGGATGGGATATGACATGCTTTTTAATGCTGCCCGGGATGACTTCATTGCTACGAACGATACTGCTTTGCGATCTCTTTTAGGAGAATTCCGAGATCACAACCTTGTGGTTGCTGCTCAGGCAACGTCAGGTGGAGGGGAAATTTTGTGGATACCTCTGCGAAAGGAACGGCTCGTCACCGTCCTCACGTCTGTGAAAGCAGAGCTGTAAAACCCTTTGCATTGAAATTTAGCCTATACATAGAAGCCCAAAACAGTACAAGTTTTTTGTTAGACTCCCAATAACTCGATTGTACTAGTAGAATAATTAGCAATACAACAGTGGTGGATGCGTAGTAAACTGATAACACAGATAGCAAAGTGTGATGGAAAAGTGCAACGTAAACCTAAATAGCGTATTCAGGTTGATCGATAGAGTGTAGGAGTAGAAATTGAGGTATTACAAGTCTCGTACAGTGATGTTTGATATAATAGATCCATTAAAGATGACACTGATACATGCCATTATGCCAATCTCCTGCGGTAGTCTTGGAACAAAGTATCCACAAAAGGCTTGTTGGTCTGCAAAAGAAATCGTTAATAAGAGCTAGCGCCGAAAGGCCGTAGAACTTACATGAATTAGGGTTAAAATCTCCCTCACAAATTCGTTCCTTTCGAGGCTACCCGAGATAGAGCTATGGTTAGACAACGAAGAGATGATGCTTTCTCTAGCCGTATCGGCCTCAATCAATGAGCCATTCACCCCCGCTTGCTGTGGCCTCGATGGAATACCATTGACTAGTTTTGCATGTGGTGTAGGTGTTTGATGGGGGGAGTGACCAGGTTCAGGCGATGGGTGTGGGGAAGGTGATGGGTGCAAGGAAGGTGATGGAGGATCGTTGGAGATTGCACGTCCTGTAACATGTGCAGAAGGTCCCGGTACATCCCAGCTATTCTCAATCTCTTCTCGGATTTTGAGTTGTTCAGCAGCTCTTTCCTTCTTCCCTTTTTTCCTACCCTTCGTTTTATCCCTCATGGCGTCAATACCATTGGCGCCATCACTAACACTCCCTCCTCGGCTATGTTTCTTGCCATTTTTCAAAGCTCTTTTGAAAGCACTGGGATCGCTCAACGCACTGGTGTCTCCAAAGTCTAGTTCAAGTATATCGTCTCCATCTGAATCCGCATGCTGTTCGTTAACAGGAGCGCGAGGGTATGGCCATAATTCAGAATCTGCCTCAAATGGCACAAGAGGGCGGCTTGTTATAGCACCATTTGTATGATTCCGGGGTTCAGCATTGCTGGCCCTTGAATACGACCTCGAGGGAGGGCGGCGCCCAAGGATAGTAGAAACTGAAGAGGATGGCTCAATAACGCCAGGCGTTTGTGTCGATGCGCGAGTGCCGTTTGTCCGTACTAAGGGAGGGGTAATAAATCCGTTCAAAGGAGCACGAGGAGTAACGTCTCCGTGCACTCTCCCGTGTTCTGAAGCTCCAAGGAACCCGTTGGTGCCGGCGTGTTGATGCCCTGAATCGGCCAAAAGTGGTCTTCCAGCACTTGCTCCTGCAGCTTGTAATTCTTCATCAAATTCAGCATCCGGATCCAGAACTGTACTAGATTCCGAGTATCCATCAGATCCTCCGTGCCTGTGGCTCATGGACATGTCGCTCTCGTCTTCATTGTCGCCTTCGCGTGAACTGGGGTGTGAATGGGCGCCGCTGCTGTATGCCGTGGAGGCGGCGGATGCGGTTCGAGACGGAGGTAGCCCGAGGAGAGTAGATATCACGTCTTGATTTAGTACCTGGGGGAGAATGTTTGTAGATGGGGTAGGGGAATATATTGTAGGAGTTTGAAGTTGTATTTGTAACTGGATGGCGGATGATCTTGGACCTTGAGTAATGATATTTGTAGTCGTTGCCTTATTAGAGGTATCGCTGGCTGAGGCAAATATAGAATCGAGAAGACTAATCCCTGTGCTTGCTGAGCCTGACGCTAGCTGAGTGGCTGAGGGGTTTTTTTGCTCAGACGGCGTCAGGTCATTCCCACCAAGTGCCGCAAAAAGGGACTCAACAGTCATCTTTGATGTCGAGTGTGGTATCGAGACTGGTGATGCGGCGACGGCTGCCGATAAAACAGGAGTGGGTTCAATTTTGGCAAAAAGCTTATCTAATTCGGAGGCTTCTCCAGACGTTGGGGCAGCTGTTGAAACTTGAGAAGGGTGGTGTGCCGTGAAATGACCTTGGCCACCTTGCGTGTGTGAGTGCGGAGATACTGTCAATGTAGGGCCCGTATTGGGTCTGCTGCCCATCGCTATAAGAGGTTGTTAGATAGAAATATAATGGTCTAAAGTTGAGTGAGTCACACTGTGGCGGAGCGGAAGAGATTGTTGTTGAGCGGTTATGGGGATTAGGTGGTGGAGGCCTATCCGGACCATATCTATATTCCTCTGGGTAAGGAATGTTTAATTGAATATAAGAATGAAGGCTGTATTTCATCATCTCATAAGCAGTGATAGAGTTTGGGGCCAAAGATAAACGTACCGCTTCATTACATCGATCATAGGCTCCCTTGCATCTGTGGCAAACATCCAAAGTCCAATTGTGGTAGCTTCCCCTTTTTCTTCCACAGGGACATCAGAGATACGGTACACGTCTGAGAACTTGTCAGGAATTTCGTGTGAATGTGAAGGACGAGCAATCGCTAGTCTGCGGTTTGTATACTCCGGATATGAACGGATAATGAGGTAGCTACTGTGGGCACCAACAGTATCTTCAGGGTAGAGACGTTGTATGTGATCATCCATCCCCATACGATTGAGAATATAGAACCCATAGGGGGGGTAAGAATCTCTGGGAAAGATTTAGGCTGATGTTCTTCCCGGGTAATCTTTTAAGAGGAAAGGGGGACTTACCTTTCATATAAAAACATGCTCCCCTCAAAGCCTTGTTTTTCCCATTTCTTTCCATTATAATGATAAAGACAAACATGACTGAATTGGTCAAATATGGACACTATTGAAGGATCCCGCCTTCGTAGCACTTTTAGATTAGAATTGTATCTTGAGGCCGGAGACATGCCAAGGTTTGGCTGTTCGGATTGTAATGGTGCACCTGACTGTGCACGGCGTCGTTGTGCAACTGGCGATTGTGGGGGTTCAGATGAATCATTTGGTGAGGTATGTGGATCGGACATGTTGCCGGTGTGGGTGCGACGAGAAGGACCCATGGAGTGGAAAGGTCGTGGATTAGGTTAGAGAAGGGTGGCTGTTGACCAGAGTCGTCACAATGCCTTGTTTGTCTCACGCGACACAACCAAATAAACGCTCTTTTTCTTAGTGCTATCATCGCTGCAAGCCCAACGGCGAGTAGTTTGACGTGTCAATTGCCCGTTCTTACGCGATGAACACTCTCGCCCGTATCAGCGCTCAGAACAAACTTTCACTGCAAGAGGGGCTCAAAATCGTCAGAAAGGTTGTTGCAACCAACCCGAATCCAGCCGGATTCACCACTGCCGAACTATACAAACTTGCTGTCAAGGAACCAGCTCTTTCAAACTTCCAGTACGAGGTACTACCCCTGCGTCGCGCAACCGATGGTAAGGGTGGAAAGCAGAGAATTCCTGGACCCGTACCACCACGGCCTGACCATCCCATCAGGTCCATGACGTGGGTTCAACCGATATAGGACTGTTTTAAGACTCTGATACCTCAGCCTCAGCTTTCTCAAGAACGCCGTCCTACCTATTCTCGAAGGGAATAAAGAATTACAAATTGTCCGAACCACGCGAGTACCATTCAATCCAGCTCCAAGCCAGCGTACTGGTGGCAAACGCAAAAACAAGCCAGAAACGACAAATGCCGCTTCTGCAGCCGCTCCGGCCCCCGTGACGACTTGGGTATGGAAAACTGTGGACAAAAGTAATATTCTTCCACCGCCTGTGCCAAAAATGCCACCAAAGGTATTCGGAACAGAAGTTGGTGTTGAAGAAGATTGGTCTCATTTAAACAAGAGGAGACAGCGCGCGCGCACCGGGAAGGTCGCGAGAGATGTCACGGCGATGAAGTTGGCCATAATAAAGAGAAAGATAGAAGGGAAACGGATTTACGAAAGGAACATGGCAATCCACCAGAAGAAGCTTGTTCAAGTTTTGGGGCAGGCAACCGCAAAGACCAAGTCTAACGCAAACGCTGTGCTTCCAGCGGCCGCAAAGTCGCCGACAGTCGCTCTATCATAGAAATATTCCTAATCCAACAGTTTTTTTCTTTCCCTGATCAGAATAGTGGGCTGCCCTTAGGATCTTCTGAAGAAGAACGTCAAACTTTCCGTGATAAACCCTTAGGTCCAACTTCTCAAGCTATCGTAGTGGACATCTCGCATAAAGGTAAAACTAGCGCGCGCTGGGCTATGCCGCAGAAATGGCTCCAATTGCGACATTTTAGTGCAGGACCTAAGAGTTTTACATAATCCCACATCTGAGTTCACGGTGAACACAAATTCCCCACTTCCAAAGCTATATTCGAAGGTAGCACCTCGACTTTGAGTCACCGCTGAAATACCTTCGTTACCCAGTGGGCGCCCCATCACCACTTTTTCAAGGACCAGAACCAGATGCAATTCGAGTGTCGGTGTTTGCGCTACGTCCTGTTATTCTTGAATCCCTATAGTCAGCAGGGTTGATACGTATTGTATATTTAGGAGGCCTTCAAGAGTCGGGGATATACGTGCCACATATCAAGTTCAAATATCAGCCTTGAGGTTTTATTTTGAGGGTAGTTACCCATGTACTTGATCAAACCTTCCCCAAGCAGCTTCATAACCCAAGACAAGAATATCATTATGCTGATAGCTACCACTACTGCTAAACTCAAGTATTTTCGGTAAACTAATTCCCTGCTTGACTTGTTTGAAGACATCCACGATGAAACTAGAGGGCGACGAATGCGTGAAAAGCCCCCAGAGCTACGTGTTGACCATTCGATCTCCCACCTCCCTTAACACTACACGCTAACCTAAATTAGATTAAAATGTGAATATCACGAGGTATCATAACATACTTGTTTTCAGTGCAGTGCTGGCAGTTGATGAACAATGTGAACATCCGGCCCATTTCCAAAATTGCAGATGAAAGTCACTTTCCCGCCACCCCACTCTTCCGACTTCAGAAACGAATTGAACAATGTATTCCTGCTGAGGAACATTCCCATCAAGAGGTTCGGCAGGACAAGAGCGTAGAGTTTGACAATAAATTGAGAACCAGTGATGGCGTTGGTGAAGATAATGGGCATAATAACACTCCCTACAGCAGTCTCTTTTCCACCAGACAAACTGAACTCGACAGTTGCCCCAGCTTCAGCTGTATTGAGTGCAGGGCGGAGGGCTTCCGGGATTGATTCGTACAAGGTCTGTCAAAAGTGGTTAGTTGCTATACTCGTGGAAAGGAGCATGCGCCAAAATAAAAACCTGGCTAACGAAATGCCCTTCTCCCCCAGCAACACAGATGCCAAAGCTTCCATCAGTTGTTGGTGCATGGTGCTCAAGATACCCCGTCAAATTCGCAAGGTGTCCCATGCTAGCTATTTCCGGCGCCATCGTCCAACGTCCACGATGGGTTTCATCATAGAGAACTGGGATATATGGAGGGGGAGAGGGCTCCTCTGTATTCATCATAGTACCAGCAGGAGAGGGAGAAAAAGGGGCCAACGCGCCAACTCGAAGAAGTTTTCAATCGCTCCCCGGAAAACATGCCGCCGCAGGGGGAATGGTCACTTGAGAGGACCCCGATCTATCGTCAAATTGTGGAGGTCGCAATCTCTGGCGCTCCCGGGACCACTAGCATAAACGATAATGCTGATCAGCTGATAAATAAATACTTAGACTCTTCAAGTTTGCTTGGAAACATACGGTACCTCCACCCCGTTAATAATACCACCTCGCCCTGGGAAATCATAAACAAAACGGGACGCCAGGTGGTACACAGCCACATATTTACTCCTTTTCCACATCCTCCATGATCACAAGCCATTTGAGTGCCATTTGACTACACTGATCGCCTATACTCACGCCCTTGAGGGAGGTGCCCTGACAAGCCAATAAAATAAAAACACCGAAGCCGCTAAATTGATACGGTAGCAAAAGATTTGGGACTTTTGCTAGACGTTCGTTGGGCCAACTGCGCGTTCTGCGTGTGGCGGTCTCAGGAGTTGAGTGTTTCGTGTGGGTTTCAGGGTTATCTGGATTGGCCCCCAACACAAAAATTTCGATGACTTGGAATGCACCCTTTCGTTCCACTGTAGACCCAATACCCCCGATCGAAGGAAACAAACGCGTGTTGTCCTAACCAGACGACATTGTATAGAAGGCTCGCGTGACTATGTTACCGTCGGTTCCAGTGCTCGCACCATAGGGGCATAGCATGTAAGGCCCTCAACACTGGCTTGTACAAATTTATTGAAATGAGTACACAAGAGAAATCCCCCGACCTTATAATTACCCCACAACATACTCGAAAGCTGGATTCTATCAGGTAGCCAGGGCGCCACAGTAATATTTCATGATACAGTGAGGTGCGCTTACTACATGCCCATTGCCCACCATCGATTCCACATCGTCGTCACACCCAGCGGATTTCTCCCATGTAGTCCTCGTAACATCTGATTCTCCCATTTCCATGAAGTGCACCTCCAGAAAATTTACTTTCAACTCACTGGGCCTGCTACTTTGCTGGATGGCCCCAATCCCATTAATCTTAGCTTCATACCTGACTGGCCTTCTTGGTTGCGAATATCACAACGTCAACCCTCTAATCAGGCTTCATAGGAAACCTATCTTTATACGAATATTTTGAGCTTTAGCTCCCGGCACCGCCTCAGGGTTGGGATAAATGTTCACCTGAGAAGTGAATTTCCATTTCGTCGACTAAAGGTTATTACCATAACCATACCTCGACTTTCAAGTTCCAAGATCCTCCATGTCCACCAATTTTCTTGTCACACCGCACACTCTGCGCATCGATTGATTCGCGATATGTTCTGTTTTTTGATTTCTAGGTTATTTTAGGCGTTTAACGGATCTAGATTTCTTGGACCAATCAGTTTCGGATGCAATGATTGGTCACATAAGGTGAAAGGATATCAAGAACACAACCGGACAGAATCGCCCGTGGTTAGTATAAGATTCTTAATTTTTTCAAAATGCCCAAAAGAGTCTGCCGCACCAGGGAAAAACGTTATCTTACAGCTGCATTTAGCCTTTTATAACACGACTCTGTTACTGTCGATATCAGCATCAGCAATAGATACGATGAAGCTCTAGAATGCCTTAAACTTGGAATTACGTCAAGTCCAACCATAGACAATGGGTGGCAAAACCGATACAAGCCCACTTTGACCTTTCATGGCCTCAGAAGTCATCATTCATGTATCTTGAGCCTTCCATTCTTCCGGGATCGAGTGAAACCAGTTGTAGCTCCGCCGTATTACACAAGTCATGCCTTCTTTGGTATCACAACAGTTTCAATGCCACAAACGTACCATGTAGGGTCATATCAGGGTTTGTCCATTTCTAACTTGCGCCGTTCGCTAAACTTGGGGCGGTCTGGGACCAGGACATAATAAGGATCGATTATCTGTGATGGTTGGATTTGGTGGCATGTAAACGGCCGTTTTGAGTGATTATGAACAGTGCTTTGTTCGCCTTGCACTGTCCTTACGTGTCTTGTGCTGTGAACACGACAGGTCGGTCGGATTTCGGTATCTACACGTGTTGACTTGACTGGTAGCTACGGCGTCCAAGTCCGGAAAAAAGGGGATACCGCAGTTGGAGGGCGTAGGAAGAGAGCCGAGCATTGAGTGTGAAGTGCGCAGCTTTGGGAGGCGCTGAGTACTGGCTTGACTCTGTGGGGAGTGAATTGACTCGATCATCTTATAATAGCGTTGTGAGGTACCCGGGCCGCCGCCACCGCAGGATGCGCAGCCGAAGGGAACTCACGTGTCGGCTTTCGGCATTCGCAATCACCAAATTAGATCAGCTCATCCTACACCTCTGCAACTTGAAGCCCATGAACGCTGTTTCATTTCACTTCTGACTCACCATTATACCTTCGCTCTTTTTGGAATAATCTCAGCCAATCCACCGCTCTTCATCTGAGTGGAGAACAACGAACAACTCGTGAAGACATGGCCAAGGCGAAGAAACCGACGCCCCAAGAAATTTACCGAGCTAGGAAACAGAGAGAGGAAGAGGAGAAATCAGCTTACCTTCCACCGGGTCTAGTAAATCATGGAAATACTTGCTTTATGAACTCTGTCCTTCAAGGAGTACGTTGCTCGTTATGCTACAAATATGGTATCACTGATATGGGACGTTTCTATTTCAGCTGATAGCCACTCGACTCCTCAACGATCTTGCGCACTTCAACCCAATCCCGCCGTCGGTACAAGAACACTCGAGTACACCTCTCCTGTCTAGGAGATCACCATTGTTGACCAATGGTCACGGCCTTGGAGGCTCCTATGATAGAACATGGGTGAACACCATGCCCATCGGGGATGTATTCTTAACTGTGATGCACAAGGCATGGAGGATCCAGGAACAGCAAAAGAGGGAAAGCCTCAGTCCCAAGTGAGTCTTTTCCGCACAAGATGGATGTTGATCTAATCCCCCATTACTCGTTCCAGGCCTATACTGAGCACTCTGGGTCGTAAGTACGACCAGTACCTAGACTTTGCCCAGCAAGATGCCCATGAGTTCCTTCGGATACTTCTGGATGCCATGCGTATGGAGGAGTTTGATGTGAGTCTTCGAGTGCATAAGGATGACATCCCACTCATGGTCCGTTGCAGGTAATCAAGAAACGACAACCGCCACCCCCTCCATCTGCCACGAAGAAGCGACGACGAACGACGATAACACCCTCCCATATGTACCCCATTCCAGACGCACCCCCAGAGGACAAATTAATGTCACTTCCGGACATGATCTTTGGGGGGAAGTTGACAAGTATTCTCGTATGCCAGAAATGCAAGCATGTCTCCCAAACATACGAGGACTTCAATGATATCAGTCTCAGCTTAAAGGCGGAAGACTACCACGAACGAAAACGGGACCGCTTTAAGAACCTTGCAAAACGCCTGGCCTCATTTCCTTCCACTAGCTTAGCGGTTGGTTCCGAGATTCCACGGCCTTCATCAGTTCCACCGAGCCCACGTGAACGAGGGGCGCAACAACTCGGAGGACACGAGGAACCTCCAATTGCAATTGATCCGAGACGGAGAAGTCTGGACATCGTCACCGACCCGGGCCAAGAGGAAGAAAGTGAGCGGAGCCCGGCGACTTCGAAAGAGGACATCGCAACGATGGAGAGTGACGGTTCAAATGTTATCGTAAATGGAATAGAGGTGCAAGAGAGCAAACATATTGTGATTGCAGATGATGCAAAGAAAGACAAGAAGGGGAAGAAAGATGAAGGTTGGGCGAAACTCGGGAGGCGGATTAGTATGACAGTAGGCCTTGGAAAGGCAGCTAAGGAGCGAGGAAATCACCCGAGAGATAGCAGTCGAGAAAGAAGTACTTCGGCCAACCTACGCGTCCCAGCTGTTGGTGAAGAACGAACATCAGTAGATTCTTCTCGTTCAACTCCTCGAACTAGTACGTCCGAAGTTCCACCAAGCCATACCCCCGCCATCCTCCTATCCCGGCCGTCAACTCCACCCCCACCTCGTGCCTCCGAGTTCGTCCCCAGCACACGCCCGCCATCTCCAGCCCACTTTATCAATCGGTCTAAGTCGCCGAAACCGCCCAAGCCCTCCTCAGCCGAACTCGAATACCTTCGTCAGATTCTCGCAGATATCGCACCAGCATCGTCAAATCCCTTCGCTCTATTCAAGCCTGGAAGTAATCATCATAGCAGTAGCAACCGTTCTGTGTCTGCGGGCACACCCTCATCATCTACCCACAACCTGCCAGTATGGCTAAACATGAATCAGCCTTCGGGTATCGAGGATTGTCTACGAATGTTCACTGCGGTAGAGAATCTCGATGGAGAAAACATGGTAGGTTGCCGGCGGTGTTGGAAGATCGCCAATGGGGAGTATGTTTCGAAAGGCGAAGACGAGTGTGCCGACGATGACTCGGACAGTGTTGACCATGGAGACGAAGCTTTGAATCCCCAGCCAAGAATAAGGAACAGCGACGCTCTCCCCCCATCAACCTCCCCCAGTGTGCGCCTTCCTACATCGGTGTCGACTCCCACTGTTTCGTATTACAAATACTCGGAAGATGATACTAATGACCCTAACCGATCGGTTTCTTCACTCCCATCGGGTGTCATGCCCCACTCAACAAGCAGACCGAGGACATCTGAACACGTCCCAAGTCCCCTCACACGCGCTCACACTAATCCAACGCCAGGTGGGATGTCCATCCCCGTTGTATCCACCACACCCCCCGCCGACCCCCTTGATATTAAACGACCCCGTCCACTTCCTCAAACGACCCTTCCCTCCCCCCGGCCGCTTCCCGTTCCCCCAGTCGCATCCAACAGCACTATCCCCACACCCGTAGCACAGCCTACCCCGCGCCTTGGGCAAGTCCTTTCCCATCTCCCGCCCTCCACCTCTGCTTCGAAAGATTCCCTCCCCATCCCAAAACCACGCTATCAGCAGCCCCGTTCCGATGTAGACAGTGCCGATGACAGTTCAGGATCTGGGGCTGAGAGCGAGAACTCCGTGGCTACGTCTCACCGGTCGATCGATTCGTCCTCGACGTCAGTCGGTATGGATCACCACCAACCACGCGTCCAGGTGCCCACGAAGAAGCCTTCACGGCCGAAACCTGTGATTATGCGGCCGGCATACAAGCGGTATCTCATTGGCACACCCCCACCCGTACTCGTCATCCACTTGAAACGCTTCCAACAGATCTCGAAGACGCATATGCTCTCGTTCTCTCACGGGTTCCGCAAGCTTGACGACTATGTTACATTTCCCGAGTTGCTCGATCTCACGCCGTACCTCGCACCTAGAAAGGAGGACTTTGGCCTGGGGAAGAAAGCAAGTTATACGAAACGAAAGGCGAAAGAAGGCGAGAAGTGTATGTATCGGCTGTACGCGGTGGTGGTGCATATTGGAAATATGGTACGTCTGCAGGGTTTTGGTTTTCGGTATCTCAGCTGACCTACTTTCACAGCTTGGGGGGCACTATATCGCGTACACTGCCCTTCCTACACCACCCCCTCCCCAGATCAACGGCTCCAGTAGTTCAAGTGACCCACCATCGTCTGTAGGGGAACCCGGGCACATCAGCAGCATGCCACCAAACAGACCTTGGGCGTATATCAGTGATACCATTGTGAGGCTTACCACTCTAGAGGAGGTATTGAAAGCCAAAGCATACATGTGTATGTATGAACGCATATGATGGACTCATGAACATGGATACTCGCGATGTTTTCATGGTACCTGTTCATAGATGTGGTGGTAGAAGTCAATTGGTTAATTTATCTATCTCATGGGACCTTATTCATTTATCTGTAACTGGTTCTTTGGTATACGCAGCATTCATCTGATCAACACACTATTTCGTTAACGGTTCTAATATATCACATATGCTCGGGCTGCGGGCGCTTATACTTCTTAAGGAAATGAAGTTGTGAATACCCTCCATCCCCAACCCGGGTATTGCTAGACGACACGCATACAAGTAATATTAATTAAGCATTATTATATTCATAATATAGTGTCAATATAATCCCAAAAGATGCCAGTTGATGATGATACAGTTATAAATACTATCAACCAAAAAGAATAAAAAAATATGGGATAGAGTGCTGCATGCTTATCACGTATGAGAGTTCCTGAGTTTGGTTCTCAGCCTTTCCAGAGCCTTTCCGAGCTCATTACGACCGTTTCCATCAGGGCCCACACCCCAGAAGGCATCTTTATCGGAATCCTGAGAGTGTATTTAAAGGTGCATCCCTATCAGGATTTAGCGTACACCCTCACCTCGACGAGTTCAGCATCCCCTGTTGCCAAGAGCTCCGTTTTTAGATCTTGGTGTTGTGTGAATTTGTGCCACAAAGCAATGTCCATCTAGCTAAATTGTGAAGATACACGTAACAATCCAACATTCTTGTAGCTTGCCTTCCGAATTTTCACTCTACTCCAGTCGGGTCGTATGTCTTTGTGGTATCGACGAGCCTCAGAAAATACATCCCTTGGAAAATTCGAACACGTGCGCATGTGCTCTGCAACACTCGGGTTGTGTTTCTGAAACTGCAGGTCGAGTTTTAATCTTCATCTTCAATGGGAAGTAATTCAATTACCTTGAAAGATTGAAATAAATGTTCACTTGTCGGGTAGGTTTGCCCTTGGAATTGAACGGGATGTGCGGAAAAGTTGGTAAATCCATAGTGTGGATCATGCTTATGATAGAATAGGATGCGGTGACGTGGTGTTCCTGGAGAAAGGCTGGGGGTAGTTTGCGGGGAGCTCTTCACGCGACGAGGGTCTATCAGTGGATTGATTGGGCTGTTTTGCAATGAACCATGCCGATACCGAAGGGGTAAAAAGTCTTGACTAGAGAATATCAGGGACTAAAATTAAATAGCGCCCCCAAACGAAGTAACTTGGACGCACGCCCTATGGTTTATGTCGCAGAAGCCCGATGTCGTAGCTAGATCAGAACACCCAGGGACAGCGCACGTCGCCTTAGGCACACATGATTTCCTACAGAATGGGTGTTCATACCCATTTTCGATTGCACGGGGCCGAACGCCACAGGTCTACTTCTCAATCAGTTGTGGTGCTAATGATAAAATCCGAGGCGTATAGAGCATACTTGACACATTCTTCTTTGTGGTTGTGACAGGTACTGCTGGGCGCACTTTCTGCTACAATATGGATGTTGAAAGCCATTGCTTTCAACGGCTTTGGGGTTTTTGCCGCAACCCTGAAACAAACGGCTTAAACAAAGCAAGGTCGTGACCAATTATGGGCGTTACCTCGCACAGGTCCAGAAACTGAGGTGAAATATAGCGATTCGTGTTATATGTAGGGCTGGTTGGTGATAGAGTCGGAGTAGTTCTGGCCGAGCCACCAGTGGCCGCTTGTTGTGCACATGTCCGTCCACAATATGGGTGTGTATAACCCCCTTCCTTGTACTTCGGTTTCAGTCCACAATACTATTTACCGCAGGGAAAGCACTACTTGAGCATTTAAGCACAAAGAAGGCTACATGGGCACCCACTTCGCAAATGTCTGGGTCGGGAATAGTAAAGTCGAGAGAAATTGGGTTAAGCCAATCGGGGAATTTTAGCATGCTGGATGATCAGGGGTGCTAGAGATAAAAGTACAGATAGAGAGCAGTTGAGAACACGCGCCTCAGAGTAAGAAACAGAGACGCCACACTCACCGTGCTACTGTACAAATGCAGAATACAAGGATTCTCGTCAACTTCGCTGAGTTTCGCTGAAAAAACGGGGAAATGGAAAGTGCTAGGGTTTCGGGTATTGTTCGTGCGATTAGGACGTGAAATAGAGAGACGATAGTTATCTGTCAAAGAGCTGTCGCGTTGCGAACATGCTGCACCTGCCTGCCACTATCGGCTGTGGGTGCACCGCAAGCAGACATCCGATTTCCGAATCTCCGCCAAAACGCGTTTTGCGATCAATCTGATCCAACTTGAAATTTCAAATGAATGGTAAAATTCGTTAGTTCCCTGGAGCTTGCCATAAACATAAAAGTATCGCGGCTGAAGCCATAACACTCTCCAGAAGGATCTATAAACACAGGTTTACGTATTTATAGATTGAATGGGCACCGCGGCGCCCTCATGAATCACTAAAACCTGTTTGCGAGAGATCGGATGACTCACCAAGGCCAATACAGGGAATTGGGTGTTGGTGAGGGCCACAGGCAACGTTCTTAATGGGTGGAGAACAGGATTATCAGAAATCCCGCGGAAGTTTGGGATGTATATTTTAAGAATCTTGTGTGGTGTGCTTATTACACGTTACATAAAATTGAGAACTTACATATTACTGTATGTATATGTACGGAATTCCAAGAGAATGTGGTAAAAAAGAGTATTGAGCAGAGGACCGCCTGACTCGAATGAGTGGGTAACTTTCTCGAGTGTGATGATGGGTTGCAATTGGCTCATGGGTTCCGAATCGGCGAAATAGGAATGTGTTGCGATGAGTGCTAGACGATCAACCTAATGCTGTTAAGATAACATTCCTTTGGGTCTCCTTGGCCTTCTGCCTGCCCGTAGTGGCATGATCAACATCATCGCCCGTTACAAACCATGGTCTTGTACCTCCCGTTCGGCTAATTGAACAAACGAAAGAAAAGGGAACAACCCAGACCGTTGCTTCGGACTCTATCGCCACAGTGGCAGTGTCGAAATGCGAGACTTAAAATGAGAAATTTAGTTATCACGTATCCATCATATCCCTCCCGCGTTAGTTGACAGTCTTTCTTCTCCTCAAACCCGCCCCTCCCTATGCTGGTGTAAAACCGGAATCCCTTATTGGCATTGCATGTGACCCGATGTCTGAATCGGCACGGACGACCTTGTTCTTCCGTCTCAACTGTAGCCCTCACTCTGGAAGCTGGCTCTGGGTTTCTTCACTCTAGGTTTAACTTGGGCCCTGTTTCTCTGGCGCTCTCTTTTCTGTGTTTTCGTCTGGCTGGTTTGTTTATCGCTTCCTGAGTTGGTGTGAGTTTGAATTTGAGTGAGTTTGAGCCTGAGTGTGGTGTAGTTAGCGTAGCCAGTAGTTTAGTTCCCGGGGGTGGTGGATGTGACTTTATCGTCAGCTTCCTTCCTCGTGCTCCCTTGACGTGGGCCCCGGGCTTGAGGCTTGCATAGTCATTTCTACGCAAGTCGACCAAGAGCACGTCAAATTCTTTGCTGCGGTTCGGAAAGACTGTCGTTTCGTAGTTCTATTGAAGTTCCTATTGGAGCGAATAAAGGATAAATTGATCTATCAATTCGTGCATGAAGGGTGGTGCTCACTATCAAGGAACCGTACCGAAATAATTGACAGGTTGTGGCAACTTGCATGTGGCTGTGTCGATGATTGTCCAGGATTGTCCGTCGACGCGTAACGCGTAACCAGCGCAAAACCCCTCTGAGTTCTGACAGTGATCATCTGGTGTCAGTGACACTTCCAGGTCTTCAGTTTCTCCCCCGAACTTCTCAGTTGTTGTTCTCTCCTATCGTTTATCAGTACTACGAAAACTAGTGGTCGTTTAAGTAATGTCGAACACTCCAATTTACGGAAATTATCATGGGTCAGACCCAAACGCCTATATCCCAAGCCATAAACTGAAGAATCCGTGATTGAAGCTACTACACAAAACGTCCGTCAGCAAAAGATCCTCGTCTGTCTTTGTTACCCAGTGGTATATTCCGTGGTGCCCGCGTACTTGATGTTGGTTGTAATGAAGGCTGGGTTACTTGTGAAATTGGTTCGAGCGTACTGGCTTCTTATTAATTCTATTTAACCTAACAAAAGGTTTAGCACAATATTGGGGTGCTGATAAGGTGGTTGGAGTGGATATCGACGATACTCTTGTTCGAGCAGCATGGCGACGCAGGCGGACTGTGTGGTCATTGCAAGCCCCCTCGGAGCCCAAGGTTGAAGGGTTAGGTTCCGAGGAAGGCGTGATATCTAAAAAGCGAAAACGGGAATCGCAAGCTTTTTTGAGTGAGAAATCGAAGCTTAGCTTGCCTGACTATTTCCCTATGTCTTGTGAACACGAATTTGGATCATTACCAGTACCACCATCGCAAAATAGGGGAAAGCAAGTATTCCCACACAATATCTCGTTTCGAACGGCAGACTGGACAAGCACTGAAATTCCGGAGGATGCAGAGCGATATACAGTTGTTATTGCGTATGGAGCTCTTCTCTATGTTGTGGATCGCCTCTCTGAAAAATCATTTATAGGTTCTCGATTTCGAAATGGATCCATCTAAATACAGGAGACGAAGGCTTGAAGAACTTCTTCCGCAGAGTTTACCAAGTATTAGAACCGCGGGGAGCGTTTGTATTGGAACCCCAAGCATGGGACACCTATGCGAAGGCGAAACGTATGGATGAGGTAACAGTTCGTCCTTCACTTGTCAATGAGGTTCTCAATGTACTGCTCCCCCTAGAGACTGAAAGAAAATGCGAAAGATCTCAAACTACGCCCAGATGACTTTGAAAACATACTCACGAGCTTTGGCTTCGGCCGCGCGCAACACTTTGGCACTACTGGCGAAGGAGGTATGCCGTTTTTCTAATTTAAACCTGATTTTATTAACTTGTACCTCCAAGGTTTTCGCCGCCCTGTAGACATGTTCATCAAGCTTTGAGGTTGATTTTCTTCCTTAATATTTGTTCCCCCCCTTCACATTGTGTTTTCAGTAGATGTGGCACATCGAACCAAGCCCTTCGGCAATCGAATCCATAGTGAGCCGCGTCGTACATTAAGAACCGGGGAGAAGTGAATCAACAACATATTTTTTTTTTGATATGAAGGCGGTGTGGCCGTAAACATAAAAAGCAATATAATCTCTACTTCTTATATTCTCGCCCCTCTTCTCCACCTCTATTCGTTCTCCATCACAGGTCCCACCTTTGGTCCTTAACATTTTAACTTAGAATAGTAGGTGCCAGCGACGAGTCGTAGCGTACTGCAAACAAGGCTAGGGATGGCTTGAGGGTATAAGTCTAGTCGAATTTGATCACTGCCTCTTCTTGGAAAGCTGAGGTGCTATCTATTCTTGAAGTATTCATAGGTGATCGCAGAGGCATTTTGTCACAGGTATGGCAATGAATAAATTTTAGAATTTGGTTCAGGTCGAACCGGTCATATTGCTAGGTCTTTACCAGAGGAAAATGAATTGTAAATTTTAAGAGATAGGAGATCTGACTGAAAAGTTCTGAAATATCGTGTATGATTCGATTTGATATATTGCAAGTGATTACAACTACAGTGTATGTATAAAGGAGTGCTATATGTACAAAGTACACTACAAAGCGATCGACGCCGAGAGTCAGGAGGAATGTTAGTAATACAGCAGGTAAGTCTAGATCATCGCAGGTCATGCATCATGAGGTGAGCGGCGCAAAAGAATTAATGGCTGTGATCAGAGACAACTCCACGCATAGCGCGGTTGACGTGTTGAGAGCGGTGCGTCGCAGACGCAGCGTTTGCAGAAGAGGGCTTCTTGCTCTTGCAACCGGTAGGCTCGGGTTTGGTGGCGGGGGCGGGGGCAGCAGCGGGACCGGAAGAACCTGTCAATTTCGAAACGGGGGGGCCAGGGAAGACGTAGGTGGATTTGGCGTTGAAGACGTTACGGGCCAAGATGCCGGGGTCGTTATCACCATATGCACCAGGCAGGGAGACTAGCTCGCTAGCGGCAGGTGCACCTTTTTGGTTGCCACCAACAGTGATCTGGGCACAAGAGGGGTAGAATTCGGCACCGCCGGGTTGAGTGGCAAGGTGGAGGGCGATGATCTCGTGGCGAATGAGGTAGTTACCGGCGGCGAGGTTGGATGGAATCTTGACATTGGCAGGTTTGCCTTGCACTAAAAAAGATGTTTAGTCGACAGTCGTTTAAGGAAGGTGTTGAAAGGACTTACTCAGATCCTCCTGGAACCATTTACCATTCGATTTCCTGCCGACTTGGTCAATCTTGAACCATTTTGCTTTCTTCGAGTCGAACTTGTTGCAGGGAGTAGCGCCACATGATGCCATGTAGGTCAACATCGGGCCAGTATTGTGAGGCCACTGTTGATTATGTCAGATAAGAACAACCCTTGCATTGTGTGATTAAAACTTACTTTGCCATTTGGTACTTTCCAATCGAAGGAAATGGTGCTACCCGGATTGGCATTACCAACTTCAGTGGCGAGTTGAGCATTTGGGCCACAGTTCACAGAAGGGTTATTAGCGCCCTTAACCGGGGAGATGTCACTAATCTGACGGATGATACTGGGTTTCTTAGCGCCCCTGGGGACATTCCCTGGAAAGCGTTTGGAGTCGATGGTAATTTCGGCAACATAGCCATGAGCGGAGACGAGAACGGCGACCAAGAGGGGTACGAAGAGGGAAAGAGACTTCATGCTTGCTGTATAAAGGATGCTGGTGATTTAAAAATGAAGGAGTAATGAAGGCCTCGAGATGGGTCGCTCAGCGAAACTAGGGCGAAGTCGTGAAGAAAGAAGGTGGAAAGAAGGTGAAAAACCTGATAACATTCTCGGATCGAAAAGTAGATTTTATAGGAATGTGGCGCCAGGGGCACGTCCATTGTGCAATCGGGTCCCTTCATTTCTATTGTCCGATGGTCAACGGGCAAGTTGAATGTTCGAAATCGCATCACGAGAACAATGGAAAATTTTTCTCATTACCCAATTGAGCTATTTTTGGACAATGGTGGGAAAGGTCCAGCAGCTGTGCACAGTGTTTGGCTTTATTTGCATTTCATTTGTAGTTCCGTAATTCCTCGACCCTCCGTTGACCCGTCCCTTGCAGCCCCTTGTCCTCGTTCCTTTTGGCGGAGGCCCCGCGACTCCTTCTCCAGCCTTTCTCAAGACATTCACAAAAGGACAATTGCAACTCCAAGTGGCGCGACATGGCTAAACGCCTTTTGCATTTACATAATGAAGTTTCTTCTGACGGCTATCCTCGGATTTGTCGGAGCCTGCTCCACCCCTCCATCTGCTCTGCTCCATTGAAAACCCTGAATCAAAAGCTTCCAACCGGGTAAAACGATAACAAAACACCTCAAGCTATACCATAGTTTAACGTACATCCAATACAACACCGCCCAACCACCAAATATCCCACTAAGCCCGATTCACTTCCGAGGAAACTCTATTAGCCGAATTTGTGGAGGTTTGCGACTTCAATTATGACATCCATCGGCCCATCGCCATCGGAACCTCTCAAAAAAAACCCCTATGTACCAGACCTTGTGGAGTTATCTCAGCTCGGAAGCCGTTCTTACCTCCTACTGGGTTAACTCGTACGGCATCTCAAGAACCTATAACCCTACGCCCGTCCTCGTGCCAGCCCCTGGAGAATATTTTATCGTTGATGCTCTCGATAATTACCCTGGATGTCAACATCTCCAGAGTTCTCTGCGGCATACTTTTCCCGCTAATGGCGTAATATGGATGGAGTTGGTGATATGAGCTGCCATGTCAACGTTAGTCTCCCTCACGTCGATTAGGCCCCACCTACCACCAGAAGCCCGCACTGGGCAAAGGCAAATTCTTCGGTCTTTTCTTGTGTATACTTGGATGAGGAGACTCATGATTGTTGAGGTGTTGATAACTTCGCATTTCTCCAAAGGAACCCTTCGCCAATTAGTCTAATAACCATAACTATAACTAATTACCGTACATTTGATTATACAAATTCTGTTTACCTTAAACTTCTCTGCTCTGGAGGCTATCGCGCCGTCTTCTAAACACAATCTACTGTTTTACCTCAAACTTCAACGTCAAATGGATCCCACTCCTCCTCTTCGGGTACAGGCTCAAGTTTCACGACCACTTCTGGTGCCTCCTCGCCAAGTTCATCTACTGCTTCGCCATCCTCCTCTGACTCGTCTTTAGCACACATATACGCCCCCTTCTTCAACTTTTCCATTCGTTTTTCCACACGCGCGATCCGTCGGCGATGCCATGACGCATGTGGAGGTGCTGGCGTATACGCAGACGTAGGATATTTCAATTTCCCGAGCTTGAACGTAGACGATGGGTACCGTAATGTACGACTCAGGGTAGGCGACGAGGATCCAGCGATACGGACCGAGACGGGAGATGACGACGAGAACTTGAAACTAAACGGACTGGATGATGATACGGTCGAAGAAGAAGAATGGATAAGACCTGGAGTGGAGGTAGGACTCGTGTTTGTTATGGGGTCCTCATCAGAATCCGATTCCGGGCTGTGATTGCGAAGGTAGGTGGCTTTGAGATAGGCGGCAAACGCGTTGCGGGCGTTGAATTTCGTAGGGGAGAGCACGACAGAAGGATCTTCTTGTTTTTCATCCTCTTCTTCTGAATCCTGGTCTTCTGTGTCAGATGGGTCTTCGCCCTCAAAAAGATTGATGCGGGACACGTCTTCCTCTACATCGGTGTCCCCTTCAGCGTCTTCATCCTCCGGGAGAGGCGCCAACGAGCGAATAGGGCTACTCGGGATGCTGAGTTTGTGGAGTGGGATAGAGAACACGGGCTTGGGGAGCTGAGATGATGTTTGAGGGAGAAGGTGGATGCGGCCACGGGCATTGAAAACATAAGGGACGTTGGATATTCCTTTACGGCGTGGGATGGGCGTAGTATTGACGGTTATGTGAACAGCAGTGTCTGGCGAGTGGTGCTATACAATGTTCGACAGGTTAGTGGTCGCAGGGTCAGGAAAAAAATTCGAGGCATACGTAGATGATTCCACGCGCAAGATCACCACCGCGGGGCCAAGCGTGTGCTAGAGTAAAGTGTTCTTCCGCTTGCCATACCCATTCCTCTGCTTCGTCCTCCTCTTCTGCTGGCGAATCCTCCCCTTCGACCTCAGGTTGAGTCGAAAATTCATCCTCGTCAACCTCGGGGCGATATCGACAGGGGTCGCGTGCACTAGAGAGCTTCACGGTGGTGACCCCAGATCGTATCTGGCCAGGTTTGTATGTAGGACTGTACATGACCAGTCTTTTCTGGACCTCGAACAGATGCCTGTCTTGCTGGGGGGGCGCATATCCCTCGCCGTAAAGGAATGCAATGAGGCAACGGAGATGAACAAAGGTATAACTGAGAGGCACTTGAACAATACGGTGCGTCCCGCCGAGACGTGGCGACAATCCAGGCCGAACAAGCTGAAATCGCAGTGGCAGGTGTTTGGAAAACGAAGTTGGGGGAGGCAAGGAGCGAATCAAGGCATGGACACGCTTACGGCCGAACGGATTAGACGGAGAGTCAAATGGGTGTGAGGGGAGGGGAGTTGAGAGGGGGTGTCGCTTGGGGGTAGAGAGAAGGCGTCGCTTTGCCGGAGGTTCGTGGACAGCAGCGGAAAGACGGTGCTCGTCGTCGTCATCGCCGCTGAGCTCAAGACTACGTTTGATGGCCATGATTGTCGTTGAAGCCAAGTTGGAACGGATCCTACCAAGGTCAGAACAAAATCTCAGCGCTAAGCCACCGCGTCACGGATATAAACAATACATCAGTCACATCGTGACCGATCGTGTATGCACGTGTCATTATCGCGTCCCATCATTCCCACACTGCTGGCGCGACCAAATAGCTCACAATAACACGAGACGCGTACCCAACACGAAACTCAGAAATTTTCGCTCTTTTTCGGGAGCATAACATTGAACAAGGACGCATCCCTGCACCTTTTCGCCACCGCGTTCATCACCAGTGACACGAAGTGACTCATTCAACTCCTGCCGATGCCCCAGAAGCTCACTCGCCAGGGTTAGATGGTATTTTTGGCTTGATTCACTCATATTCCGAGTCAGATATATGGCAGGTGCTCTGTGTTGGTTTACTAATACTCCATCTGATTGATATCCCCATAGCGTGCGGAATTATTTGCGTCATGTTTACTTACGTAGCATTATCAATAAGCGCTAAGGGTGAAGGGAATACCGTCTCATATAAAGATATCAATTGAGTATCAGGTCTCAACATCACATTCTACCCGCTTTCTAGCTTCTCAACCACCACCACAAAAACCTTCATGACTATCTTGCTCGTTGGCGGCACAGGGACTACGGGAAAGCGTCTTACGCAGTTATTGCAGAACGCGAATTACTCCTTCCTAATCGCCTCACGTTCTCCAGAAAAACTACCAGAAGAACATCGAGGTCAAGGCGTCAAGTTTGATTGGAACGACCCCACCACGTTTGAAAATCCGTTCAAGGCCGATACCAACATCGATCGTGTATATCTCATCTGCGCCGTAGCTGTCGATCGGTTGGCGATCATGAAGCCGTGGATCGACCTCGCTGTCTCCAAGGGCGTAAAGCGTATCGTGCTTGTGAGTGCGTCCGTCTTCCCCTATGGCGGTGAGTCCGCGGGGGCGGTCCACAAATATATCGCGGAACTTGGTATCGACTACTGCGTACTGCGACCGACCTGGTTTATGGGTATTTATCTTTCTCCTGGCAGTAATTGGGTCTTTACATAACTTATTTTCCACAGAAAACTTCAGCACGCAGTTTTATCACGCCATCTGCGAAAATAATGAAATCGCCACGTCTGCTCTAGACGGTCGTGTTGCGTTGGTTTCTGTCGATGATATTATGGAGGTGGCATTTAGGGCTTTGGTTGACGAGAAAAGCCATAACACAGACCATGTTATAGTAGGGCCTGAGCTATTGAGTTACGATGAGGTAGGCCCATCAAATTCCTGATCATCATTATGCAGCAACTAATATAATTTAGGCCGTTGGGATACTCAGTGAAGTTATCGGCCGGAAGATCACGCATAGGCATATGCCACAAACAGAAGCTAAAGAGTTCTACATGAGCTTTGGGATACCGGAGGACTATGCTCTAATGTTAATCGGTGTAGAGGGCGAAATCGCGAACGGAAATGAAGAAGCTCAGTTCCACAGAGAAAATAAGATAGTTGGTGAAACCCACATCCGGGACTTTTTCCAAACCAACAGAGATATATGGATTCGAAAGTAGTAGATTTTTACAAACCATACTCTAGGATCCTTATGTATCAGAAAAAATTTTGAGAAGACGCTGCCACATCATCGAATATATATCAAACGCTTCGATCCCCTCACTGAAATGAGAGAAAGGCCCGACCGAATTCCCTGCACTGTATGGACTCTGCTCCAAATATGAGTCGCTCGGCCGTCATGTTCGTGGCCGTCCTTTCCCACCCCATATAACTTGAGCAGATAGATAAACATGGGCCTGAACAGCCAATTCCAGAGAAAAGCGTCCAACCTCAATTCGTCCGCTTGTTTCCCTGTGGTTATATCCGAGTCAGTCCCATTATTTCCAAGGGTCTCTTGAGCTGCTTTTTCCTTTTCTGATGAAAAGGCAGCAGACTTCTTTTTGGAGGGTGACCTTGACGTCGCCCCCGGCTTGGGAGGGCCACCTTCCTCGACTGCAGGAGCAATATCCGCCGGCCGCTCAACATCAGCACTTTCCGAAGTTGATTTCTTGGGGCTATTTAAATATACAAAGAGTGCGACGAGAAGACGAGTCAACATCCAATCAACCCAAACCGGCCATGGTTGTTCCAGATTGGGAGGCTCGGGTTTACTAAGTGGTTCTTGGTCCTCCTTGATCATTTTTTGCAAAACTAGGAAATGCAAGGGATGAACGAAGTGTTCGCCAAAGAAGACAGAGATTGAGTTCTTCCCTCGCTGGTTTGAGAATAATGAGATTACTGCCAAAACGCATGGCCACAAGCGAGTTCTTGTTTTCCGGAGTGATTTCGCCAGGCCTCACTCCGACGTCGACATATCCGTAACGGTCAATCATTAATCCGTGGATCTCAACCTACTCAGCTCATACGTCATAGAGGTCCGTCTTCAAGCGCAAACCAACATTGGTAAGATTGAAGCCCAGATCGGGCTGCATGATTGTGAATATCCCTATTTTGTGAATAAAACCCAGGAACGCGTCTTCATAAAAGCTGACACAAGGCCTGATGAATGGTCTTGCAAAGCGCCACACCAATAGCGCCACCACGATCCAGGGGCAGATGGCGCCAACGAAAACTAAGCTTTTTCGTCCGAGACCGCTGTTTGAAAGCACAGCGACAATAATTTGTGTTATTGTGGAAACGGTGTCCCACAGACGAACGAGGTAAGCGAGTATGTTCGCGACTGCATCGACGATGTTGGCTGCCTAAGAGTAATTTAACCACCAAGCTAACCCAGTGAATGATACGAAAGCCCAGAAAAGCTAGTTCTTGTACCATACCATGATTCAATGAACTTAATGCGACTGGGGTCGCGTTCCTGGAAGAAACATGGTGGGACGCGAGGAGGCTGTTTCCATACGACGGTTTTCCGTGCCACTCGAATATGCTATAATCATCTGATTCCGAGTTCGAAGTTATGAGAACTCGGTATATCCGGAAATGCCGACCTTGGATTTTTTGACCGCCAACGTTGCGGTGATTGCCAGTCGGAATTTGAATTCCCATCAAATCATCTCAGCACTCTAGATCTGAATTTCCTTTTTGATCCGATGCTGTGCACTGAGCCGCAACCATGGCACACCCAAGCCAACTTATCTCAAGTACCCTAATCATTCTTGGCAACCCTTACTATAGTCTAGAACTATTTTAGTAAATTAATTGTATGTGGTGTATGTTAATGGCATTTGGGACAAATAGGTATAGTAATAGATATATAAAAAGGTGGATATGTAGAATCATATAAAAAAAAGAAACTAAACTCGGACCTACCGTGTATATAACGGCCCACTCAAACCAGTGTCTTTATATATTCTTGCCGGAAGCGAAAGAAAGCGCTCTCACTTCCCTCCCAGTACAGGATTGCCATAGGAAGGTTGAAAATCCAACAGAAGACAATAGGTTGTGTCTTCGCCCCTTGTTGTGACCCTTCCAGACGCCCAACGTATCTTCTTCTCGAATGATATTTTTTTGTTGGGGTCGAAATCAGCGACTACATCTTTAGGAATTTTTGTTGTAGCTGCTAGGAGCTGCAAAAGCTGTGCATGGACCTTGTCGTTGTCAGACTCCGGCAGCAACTTTTCTCAACCCGACGTATAAAAATTGAGTACTCGAGGTGCAAGGAGCTCTTGCAAAGTCCACCCCCTCGAGAACCATTCATCCCCCCATTCAACCTCGGTAGTCGTATCTCCGAGCGATGTTACAAAATGTGATAAGTTTCTGCCGGGCAGGATCGGTAGATGAGGAACGGAAATGTAAATCATCAGTCGTAGACGATAAATCCGAGGAAGATGAAGAAAGATATTCCGGGTCTTCTGCAAGCCATTCAGGTAGGCTTTCAGTCGCAGTCGCAAAGTCGTGTTCGTTCGAAAACCATCGATGAGATAGGATAGCATATTTGAGGTGCGGAAGGAGTTCTTCCGTGAGGAGAGGTGACCATTGTGTGCGTTCTGTGGCATCGAGGTGGTCGATAAAACTACCCTCCTTAGATTGTTCCTCCAATGCCTTCTGAATCGTAGGCATCAAGGTCGATTTCGATTTAATGATGACGCCCTGATCAAAGTCAATAAGGCAAATAGGAAGATGTTCGATCCATTCATTCAACGTTCTCTGGACAAACTGTAATGCATTCTCTGTTGGATTTGGGATTAAGGTTACAGAGAACGGTTTCGAGTTACTGGTGCTAGAAAATTTGTGGTTAAATAATCAATGAGTTTGAAAGTCTGCAACCTGGCTAAGCAATTAATATAACGAAGAATGTGAACCGTATCTCTGAATTCAAAGCCGGTTTCAGCCTTTGGGAGATATTTAGAAACTGCGAAAGTACTCCCTCTGTCATCCCTATATACTTTGCTGTGGTCCCTGTTACCTTATGTTCAAGCGTCCATATGTTTACTTAATGAAAAACATAAACGTTTCTTCCTTGAGGCGGAAAAGATCCGAATCGGAGTGGTGAATTAGGGAATGATTGATTTATATGCTATCTAGAAGTCGTGGTCAGGATAACAGAGGACAGTGAACTCACTGACATGGTATTTAGTGCACAGTCACGATGAATGAATAAGTACAGAATAAACATACGAATCGCAACACCTCAATAGCAAACGTACAAAGTCAATCGATTTTGGCCAGGCATTTACCTGACACGTGCTCCATAACGTTCAAACCTCCGCGGGCCTCTCACTAGGAAAGCTGGTGGCGTTACAAAGGAACAGAGAGGTTACCCCGAGGCGAGGAAGCCAAGATATGTAGAATAATAATTACCTGTAATAAATCCCCTCGGAGGTAGTGTCAGGTCCGTCTTTTCGAGTTCGCTTCAGTGCCTTCATGGATGTATGACACAAGGGCAGCTAGAGTCCGCTGGAGTGTGTTCGTTTTGGAAAGGCTTTAATGCTCGTTCGTGAGCAAGATCGGGGCTCTGGAGCGGCTACCAGTGAGTATTTAGTGGGATAGAAATGCAGGCCATACTCACACTTTGTCATGCCAGTGAGTTGGGTTAAATTATAAACATGAAGACAAATCTACGTGAATTTTGGAGAGTCAATAGGAGCTGGTTTGATATATTGCCCGGGTATCTCTGTGTCATTTGCCAATTAAATTGCGATTAATGGCGGACGTCCTAGCACCCCCATTCGACCTTGGCTGGGAGAAGGCCCAGAGAAGGCCACGAAATTCAACGACACTCTTTCTAATCGGAAAAAAATGAGCATCCCGAGATATATTAGGTGACATTGGGTGAAGGGATCCAAGGAATGTGACGATTCATGGGGATAATGACACAGCACACAGCCTTGAAGTGAGTGGGGCGCGACGATGGGATAAGCACCTGGACAAAAAATGAATATATTCCAAACCGTTTATATTCACATCGTTGAACATATATATATATGAGGGAAGTCAAGCATAAGTCGACTGTGTTGAAGGTTGCGATGATCAGACATACATTGAGATATATGACATTACAGGCTCTTCCTAATTTCCCAATGCATACTCATCTGGCAAATGGATGATTCCAAGCCTATGTTTTATTAGTAGATTAGACAATGGTGGAACAGAGTAGGCTCATGTTGAAGAAAAAGAGACATCTGAATTATGGTCCAGTAGATTCGCACCCGCATCAGATACATATTGGACGACTCCTGTTTCCCCTGACGACCATGAGAAGCAAGGGCTGGGTATGATATCTGTATTACTTGGATCGTTAAATTAATAGATATGGTACATCTATCGAACCAAGTTTGGTGATTGAGTTTTTCGGGGGTTGTAAGGTACTTACGAAAATAATTACGGCCTCCTTCGTTTGCTACCTTTGCTTGCTTCGAGAACATCATCCTTTCGTTCATCAACTCGCTTCAAGAATTCTACTTTTTCGAGATATCCTCCACTTCGCCGATTTGCCTCAAGTTCATCCTTGAGCTCAGGGTCCTCTGTGGCTTGAACATGAGACCGCCAGTCCATGGCTGATTTATCGAGGGTGGTAAGTTTCTTCGCTTTTGCTGAAGATGAGGCAGGAAGAGCAGCTAGGGTAACTTTCGGTTTGCGAGGGCCTGGGCGCTTTTTCGGGAGGTTAATTGATATATCCGATGACACTGTCGTAGCGTCAGGTTTCTTTACTGCGAGTTGCGGTATGTCGCCTGGGGTTGTTGACGTTGAAGGGGCTGGATCCACTACCCCCGGCTCGCGCCACACTGGCCATTTCTTTGCATCAGGCGAATCCGCGTTAACTTCGATCACTTCTCTAGCACACGAATAAGCATTGAGACAGAAGACAAAGGGAATATCTTACACAACGTCCTCTCCGGCAAAACGATAACGTTTCTCAATCTTCACCTTTGGCTTTGATGATTCCGGTAGAACATGCTCGGATGGGGCCTCCACAGAAGCCTGGAAAGACGCCCATAATGTGTCTCTTTGTCTGAAGAACTATAAGTTGTTGAGCCACCATGTATTCTATTCGGCACCCACTGCTTCTTCTCTGCCTCGGTTACGACTGGCAGAGGAGGTGAGGTGGTCCGTGCACGCTTGAGTTCTGGTTCTTCGTCCGAGGAATCTTCTAAAGCTATATGTTAAAAGGGAGAACGTATGGCATGACGATAAGGGTCGACCTTTCTCTGCAGGGGGGACGTAGTCAACATCGTCTTCGGAGTCGCTATCGTTGAGTTTGCGTTCAGGTGACATGGCTTTGTGGAGCGAAATCAAAATAAATAACTCCGACAAGTCCCTGACGTTTTCTACTATGTAACCAACCACTCGCTCGCTCAGCACCAACAACTTACACTCATACTGAAAATTCGAATGCTAAAATGTTATCAACAGAACTCTGGACAGCGACCTGTCGCTTTCTGAACAAGAAAGATTTGGCCCAACTCTCTTGTACCTCATCGAAACTTTTGGACGCAGCTCGGCCGGTTCTCTATCGGTCTGTTCATCTTCATAGTAACAAAGGCGGGGTTTAGGCAACATTCGACCTCATCAAACACAACGTTTCGCTAGCGCACGAGGTTGTAGAAATTCACTTCATCACAGAATGGCAGACTGAGGTTGAAACAAGCTCGTGGCTAGATCTTGGCGCGCTTTCTAATTTAGCTCATTTGCGATCCATGTCAATGACGGCGTCTCCGTTTCAAACTACAGAGGAGCAACAAAGTTTCCTTAAAATAATAAACAGATCATGTCCGCTTTTGAAAGAATTCGCATATAGACAATGCCGCTACGCGAGTCCCCCCTTCCTCCCCAGCCCACACCCAACTAGTTTTCCGAGTGATAATTTCGAGATCTATGGCCTAGAGAAACTCACTTGGGACGACAATGGTAAGCTACTCCGTCATTTGAGAATAGATAAGCGAGTCCAACCCAAAGTAGCCTGTTTTTCTGCAGCACAACCGCAGTTGCGCTCTTTGGTGAACGCTTCTCTCCCAACAATTTCTCATATGGCCTTACCCTCCCCGCTCGATGACTTTGGCGTTATGGAGGCGATCACATTCTATCAAGAATTCAGACTTCCCTGTTTGAAAACGTTTGCAATCGGGGATTGGGTCAACTTCAAGGGGGGAGCTGGCCCAGTAGCTCTGGTGGAGTTCTTGATTGCTCACCCGACGATTCAGGTCCTATCTTTGGACTGGGAGGACACCAGCGAATATACCCCAGAGCTATCGAGCAGTGCTGTAACCTGGAACATGTTGCCTAATCTACGAAACATGCATTGTCATGTGTTTAACATACTGGTCCTATTGCGAGGGGGGGTTCGTGCCCTAGCCAATCTCACAAAATTGTCTGTTGGCCACGGCCTACACCCCGACGCTGAAAGCCAGATGGATGAAATGTTTGAAGAATTAAATTCAATTGGAGGGCTCCCTTACTTGAAAACTCTCCATTTCGATCCTGGGGAGTCATGTTGTGACCCTCAAAAAATCCATCGGTGGATCTTACAATGGTCTAAAATATGTCCTGGGTTAACGAAGTGGTCAGGTACTCTGCCTGATATGGAATTGGTTAGTTATGTCAAGACTCAACCCGAATACAATATGAATTGATCCTCATTATTTTGGGGTTACAGGATGAATTAATCTCTGACTTCATTCACTTCTCCGGACTTACACGAGTTGGGCTTGCCTACACTGCGGCCCCCCGTGGCGTCGATGACATTATAAAAATTGCAACACAACTCTCCTCACTGAACAAAATTACTATCCAACCTTCAGGAAAATTTAATATTCGCCGAATTACCTACCATGTGCAACGGAATGATCATGGAACTGTGTCTCAGCTTATTATCCGAAAATATAACCTCTATAATCATCAAGTAACAACTATTTATCACAATCTAGTGTAGGTCTTTTCAAACAAATCGAAGTGGAAATTAGTTTGGGGGTAGGGGTGAAATATAACAGAAGTCGTTTCCCAGCTCAGTGCATCATCCGTGTGTTCAAATACCAAGAATATTCCGTAATGTGACAATTCAAGCCGGAAATTAGAATATCTGTAGGCGCTAGCCAGCCAGCCCCGGTGTGATATATTGATATATGATAGAAAGGGGTTGGTCCAGGCTTTATCTACAAATCGTCACGCGTCACGGTTGCCATCGTCACAGAAAACCTTATGCAGGTCCGAGTTCGCCGAGTGACAACCGCTTCTAAACTTTTTCCGAGTTATGTATGTATACTCAGTCCACGCTCAACAAGTGCAGTAGAAAATCTGAATTTTCAACTCTCCGAATACCTTGGCACCATCAAGTGAATAATACCATGCTAGCTTTAGAACTCTGGTCAACTATTTGCTACCATCTGGATCGCAGTGATTTAGCAAATCTAGCCCGCACCTCATCGCAACTTTTAGCAGCAGCCCGTCCAGTCCTGTACCAATCTGTTCATCTTCGTAGTGACCGTAGGGGTGGTACCCAGGCAACATTCAACCTCCTCAATTCGGACCCTTCTTTGACCAAAAAAATCACAGACATTCATGTCTTCACAGCTTGGCAGAAGGATGGTGAAGCAAAGGCCTGGCTGGATCTCAGCGTTATCTCAAAACTAACGCAACTGAGGTCAATGACCATGATAGCGTCCCCTTTTAAAGACGCGGAAGAGCAAAAAACTTTCCTTAAAATATTGAATGAATCGTGCTCGTCTTTGAGAGAATTTACCTATCGGCAAGGCCATTACCCGCCCCCATTTTATGGCTTGTACCAAACCGAATTTCACAGTCAAGATTTCCGTATTGCGGGGATCGAAAGGCTCATCTGGGACGATCAAGGTATTCTCCTTTCGATGTATAATCTGCGCGACTCCGCTTAAACTTATACAATACAGTGTGTCTCCTTACAACAGATCCCCAACTGCGTTCTTTAATGAATGGATCATTTCAGACGATCGTTCACCTAGCCATACCCTCCGAACTTGATGATTTCGGCGTTGCAGATGCAGTATCGTTCTTTAATAATTTCAGATTCCCCAGACTCAGCGCTCTGGAATTGGGCCGCTGGGTCGACTTCAATGGAGACGCCGGCCCTGTGGCTCTGACCAAGTTCTTAGTTGCCCACCCAACGATTCGAGACCTTGCACTGAACTGGGATGACGGCAGTGAATATATCTCGGAGCTGTCAGCCAACGATGTTGTACCAAGCATGCTCCCGAATCTGCGTAGCTTGCGCTCCCATGCGTTTAATATGCTAATCCTATTGCGAAGGGGTGTTTGCTCCCTAGAACACTTGGAAAATTTGACCGTCGGTCATGGTCTCCACCCCGAAGCAGAATACGAAATAAACGGGATGCTCGAAGGACTAATCGCCAAGGGTGGACTCCCTTGCCTGAAGTCTCTTCATTTCAGTCCCGGGGAGGCGTGTACAGATCTCCAGAACACAAAGGAATGGATGTTGCAGTGGTCTCGAATTTGTCCAGGACTGCAGAAATGGACAGGTTCCCTAGTTGATATGTCTGATATAGGATTGGTGAGTCGTCTCCCCACATCTGGGGCGGCATTATTAACCAACCGCAAACCATAGGATTTATTAATGTCTAACTTTTCGCTTTTCTCTGGGCTTACTGGAGTCGAGTTATCCTACACTATCTTGCGCGGGGGAATAAACGATGTTATAGTAATGGCGTCGATGCTCTCCTCTCTGAGAGAAGTGACGATCTGCCCAGCAGGAGAACTCAATATCTGCTGAGTCAGTTATCATATTCAACGGAATGATCTTGGAGCAGTGTCTCGCTTCATAGTCCGAAGGCTTAGCGTCTATGACAAGGTCTCAACGACATACCACAGTGTCACTTGATAGCTCTTGTATAACTATTTGTAGTGGGGTATGTCAACATGTGATTGTAACATTCGAGCGAACCGACTCTAGTCTTCCGTACGTCAGCCAAAAGCGAAGGAATATGTATGTGTTAAGCCCTAAGTCGGTCGACCAGAGAAGGCGGTACTAACCATAGGTATGATCGCGGCGCTATCTCCAATCCTGCCCTGATCATAGTGGTCTTTCAAAATTGCGGACATGTCCACATAACAAAAATTAATACATCGTTGGGAGGCTATTATGTGAGTTCTCCAAGCTTCCTATGTTCTTTTTATAACATATGATATCACCAAATAATTTACCGTGAATGTGCTAAGGGATAGGGGTATTATTATTATGGCTTGAAGCAATGAAATTAAAATGAGATAAGTAATAGATAGAGTAATAAATACATTCAGTTCATCAGGGTATGGGTTTTATTACTCTGAAAGATTTGCAATGTTAATGAAGGGAAGTCATATGATCTTCTGGATCAATGGGGGATAACCTGGGCACATCGCTCGCAAAGTGTATCCGTTTCAGGTTTTGTGTAGGTCCAACATCGAGGGCATTTTTGTAATGTAGAGGGTCGGACCCGGACGGCTAGGTCATCAACGACACCTGTAATCAGGTGGTCAGACACTATTTTTCTTCTTGAGAAAGATGAAGGCATACCCGGAATCGCGATAGTGCCCGAGTAGACCCAATCTGCGGAAGATGTCCCGAAAGATCCTTCATCAGTGACAATGGCGTCGGAGGTGATAAACAATGTTTTCAAGAAGTTTTCTACAATTTACTAAATATAAACTGAAGATCGTCAAGAAGGGATAATACTGACCTTCGCGTTGTAAAAGTTTGCCTAGTTTGGTTTCCGAAGAAACACTGGGAAGTACGATATCTACCTCAGCTTCTAATGAACTCTTCAGACGTCTAAAGGTCGCAACTGTGAGTATATTACCTGATAAACGAAGACATGGACTTACTTATCTCTCCGAGCCTTTTCTAAAAGGGAGAGTACTGTACCGCGCACCTGAAGAAGTTCAGCCATGTCTTCTGCGGCTTGAGGGTCCATCCAATCGTTGCTCTAGTAGGTTATCAGATGTAAGTTGTTTTACTAGAAATCTGGTATTTTGTATACGCACTAGTGGTGTCCATGGTGTCATGAAGACCGAGAGGCCATCAGATTTATAAGCATCATGGATTTCTTCTGCTAAATGTGGAAGGACAGGGGCAAGGACAGACGTCATTGTTCTTAACACCTAGTAAGGAACAAAATCAATGTTGTGTGCGTGCAAGGAAATTGTGTATTTAACCTGTTCCAGGACTGTTACGACAGCCCTTCGCTCATGACTCGTGATACCGTTCGCATACAGACAGTCTTTCGTGATGTCAAAATATAGAGATGACAATGTAATATTGGCAAAGTTGGTTAAAGCATTGATAACTATCAGCACCAAGAGATTAGTCGTCGATATTATCACTGCGGCCGGGGACCTGCCTTTTGGAAAGTTGTATGTAGAATATCCATCGAGCGCGGTACGCTCCAGATTGTACAGTTCATGCATCACGTACCGCTCAGCCTTGGTAAAGAAGCCTATCAAGTTTTGTTCGAGAAAGGATGATATAAACATACTAGTCCCATCTCTCCTCTTGGCACCCGTTTCAACTGGCTTCTTGTTCCTTCATCTCCAATATTACCCAAAGCGAATCTGGCGGAATTTCGAATCTTTCTCATCGACTCTGCCGCCTGAGCCAATACTGTTGGACCAATTGACATATCCCGCCAGTACTCGACGGTCGCAACCCATAATCGCAGTACGTCAGCCCCATATACAGGGTTCTTCTTCTTGTCCTTTATTTCCTGGATCAGCCGCAATCTGAGCGATGACTACATAACATACCTCACCACCCAGGACGACAGTCAGAGGGCTCACAATGTTGCCAAGGGACTTACTCATTTTCTTCCCAGCCTCATCCAATACCATTCCGTGAGTGATCAGCGTCCCATAAGGACTAATGTTTTCTTTGGGGGTAGACGCCGACCCGATAGCGGTCAGGAGCTGGCTCTGGAACCACCCGCGGTGTTGATCTGACCCCTCTAAGCAAACATCAGCGTGAAATGATCTCCCTTCATTTTCGTTGCCAACACCCATTTCACTCAACATGGACCACGAGGTTCCACTGTCAAACCAGACATCCATAGTGTCAGTGCCCTTTTCCCAGGTCTCAGATGCTGACCGCCCAGGTTCTAACAATGAAGGATGGACAAAGTCTTCTACTGGACCATTCCACCAATATGCAACGCCCCTTTTCTCCAGGACGGTCAAGATATGATTGAGAGAAGTTAAATCGAGTACTGAACGACCGCTGTCTAGACGATGGAGCGCCGGTATTGGTACGCCCCATACACGTTGTCGAGAAATGCACCATTCGGATCGGGAGCGGATGAACGATTCTAATCGGTTGCGGGCTGCAAATATTGGGTTGAGACAAAAATCTTCTGCTTTCATTAAAAGTAGGTACTTACAAAGAGCGGGGAAAAAGGAAACGTCGCTTAATGCCTTTAAAGCGTCTTCCTTGATGTTCGCCAGATTTGCAAACCATTGTGAAGTTGCGCTAGAACCCTTTTTAATTTAGTTATCTTAATGTAGGTGAAAAAACTCACGTCACAATGATGGGCCGGTCAGTTTTCCAATCATAAGGATACCGATGTTTGATCCGTTGAATTTTGACTAGTGCACCGATATTTCGAAGGATATCAACGACCGCTTTCGATCCACCAGTTAAAACCTCTTGGCCAATCAGGTTCCCAGCATGTTCTCCGACAATTTCTGCAACATCCGTTGTAAATTTACCTTCCTTATCAACATGACAAATCATATTGTTTGTGTTTGAGATCAGTCCCAAGGCCAGGAATGCCTGATAGTCTTCAGCACCATGGGCAGGGGCACAATGCACAAGGCCGGTTCCTGACTCGGATGTTACGTGTGGGGCAGAAATGATCTTGAGGGAATTTGATGCCGGAGACAAAGAGGAGAATATTGGGACATATTGCACATCGACTAGGTCGGAGCCTAAAGAGGCTGCGAGTGAGGACCATAATTGAGCGTGATGAAAATCTTACCACTAATTTCTGCAACCGTCTCGACTCCACCGAGTATGCCAGTAAGCGCTTCCATCCGATCCTTGACAACTACAACCAGAGAGTCGACCTGGTCTTTGCGACGAAGAACTGAGTATGTCAATTCTTGATGGACAGCAATTCCCTGATTAACAGTTCAGGTTTCAATTGATGAGATTATCTAGTTATACATACCATATTCGCAGTCAGCGTCCATGGGGTAGTGGTCCAGACAAGGAGCTGGGTGGATGTCGAAGAAGCAACAAGCGCTTTGACAAGGGGGCTCTTGATTTCTGCATTGCGATCAATTTCGAATGAGACATAAACAGAATGCGAAACGTGATCGTCTTTGTAGACGAGTTCTGCTTCAGCTAGCGCCGACCGTGATGATGGAGAGTAATGGACGGGACGATAATGACGATATATAAGGCCTTGAATACTTGATCAGCTTGTTACAGATAGAAGTGATTTGCTTCCTCACCTTTCTCCACCATTTTCTGGAATATCCGCAATTGACGAAGTTCATATCCTCGGTCTTTGTGATGAACGTGAGATCACGACAAAACAAAACCTGAAAGCTATTCACATACCTAAGGTTCGATATGTAAATTCTGAGCTCCAGTCTGCCATAATGCCAAAATGACGGAATTGAGCTTTCTGCGACTCGATTTCGCGTTTTGCGGTAGCCTCCGCGGCGTCGCGTATCGTGGTCGGGGAAGCCGTGAGAGAGTCTTGCTTTGGGAGAATATGTTAATGAACCATGCTCAAGCAAACGATTACATACATTCAGCTCCTGTAGGGCTTTGTTTTCGATAGGAAGACCGTGGCAGTCCCATCCTGGAATATAGCTATACAAGCAACGATATTGAGGGATTATGTTAATCACATAGGAATAAACTACACACTGTACTTTGTGGCCAAGGGATACGTGATACCGGTTGACAATATCTTTCAAAATTTTGTTCAAGGCATGTCCTAAAATCTAAATCGTTATTCACCGCTCAAAGAATCGCGAACATTGTAACCGACCTATATGAAGGTTTCCATTGGCATATGGTGGCCCATCGTGAAATACAAATAGAGGGCCCTTCGCGTTGTTCCACTAAGGACAATAGTCAACCCGTGCCAAATAGTAATGCCAAGATAGAAGTACCTGCCATCGGTAAAGGTCCTCTCCAGTCCGCTCCCGAAACGGTATTTCACTTTTCGAAGGGTCTGTCCAAAGCGGAAAAGATGTTTTCGGAAGATGCAAAGTGTTTGAGAAAGACTTGTTATCCCCAGGTTGCTCCTGTGAGTTGGTCCTTATGGAAGACGAGAAAGTGCGCCTTGATTGTGGATACCTGAACGGATAAAAGGTGAACGCATGGTGAGCCCGATTCAACCTCATCGACCTTGAGACTGAACCAAATTTTTCGAGGCGTGACCCTCGAACCCATGTGACGGCATCCTAAAACGCAACGCGTTCCGTTCCGATTACCGACATCAAGTCACTGATTCAGCTCCCTAACTCGAAAGTTCAAAGTTCAAACGTTCACCGGCCGTTGTGCGCACCAACACCCGAGAAACCCGATCACCTATTCCTATCACCAGCTGCTCACCAGACTACGTATAAGCCTGTCACCAATCTAATGATAATTGCAATATTCAAGGGCGACCGTCAGGGACCGTGAAAAGTACCGAATAAGTGTTTCGCAAAAAAAATGACAGGTTTATGATAAAACAAGAGCACGCTGCTCCGACCCTCGAACTCACTACCCCCACTGCGATGTCTTTCACTGCCCATATTCTCGTGCTCATATTATTCACAACGGGCCTGGTCATCAAGCATTCACGACTTCGTTTAGCCATATGGCCAGTGATAGCAGGGCTTATCTACTATATTTTCTATCAAAACCCGACCAATGACACAGGAGGAAACGCTTCTATTCGCGTTTCATTTATCGTTTACCTATTCATGGCATCCGACTATATCCTCCTCACTAACATTCAACGCGAATTCCGCTTGTCCGGGCAACAGGAATCTATAGAGAATGCCTCGTTTGGGGCCCGGTTGCGCTGGGCGCTGACACTCTTTTTTAACCCTCGGGGTGTGGGTTGGTCACATGAACCAAAAGGCATCCTCCCCCTTGGTTCTCACCTTTCTCGCGGTCGATTCATCCTCTCCCAACTTATTTGGTCGGCAATTTATCTCGTGCTCATTGATATCGTACACTTCATCAACGTCCATACTTCAGTGTTTAAGCCGGAATCTATACCTACCGCATCATTGACATGGCATCTCCGGGTTCTCGGTGTCATCCTCAGCGGACTACGGGCCACCAGTTATTTGAGCTTTTTGCACGCTCTGTTGTCCATCATCTGCGTCGCGACTTCTATATCAGAACCCAAAGGATGGCCTCATCTATTTGGAAAATGGGGTGATGCTTATACTGTACGCAAGTTCTGGGGGTAATTAGCTTTCTTTGTCCTTAAATGTTTTTTTAATTTTATTGATGGACATCTTTGTGTAGCCGTACGTGGCACCAAGACTTAAGAAGAGTAAACCATTTTTTATACCCGTGATCACCCGCTAACGCCTCCCTCAGATATTTTCTTCCCATGGAAAATACCTAGCCCGATGCCTGCAACTTCCCTCGGGGAGTAACTCATCCTCTTATGTTCAACTCTATACAGCGTTTCTCATATCAGGCATTATTCATACGAACCCCTCAGATGCGCGCCCCTTATATTTCTTCATCTATCAAGCCCTTGCGATCACATTTGAAGACGCAATCATCGCACTAGTAGCAAAAATGGGCTTTAGCTCCCCCACAAAGGCGCAAAAGATCCTGGGTTATATTTGGGTTCTTTGTTGGTTCACATACTCTATCCCAGAATGGACGGACTCATTGATTACTTGTGGATTGCTGGAAACATTTGATGTTGGGATAATAAGCAGTATCCTTAGCCGCATTGGCCCTGTGAGTTTCTGAAGGAATTTGTTGCATATACATACTCTGGTGAGTATTCCCCCTGCCATCCGGATGCGTAATATATTATTGATTGATGTCAACCCCAGCCTTCTTCGTGATGTAAGCACGCATGCCAATTTAGTTTCTGCTATCCTGAGTTGAATTATCTTCCCATATATTATTGCGTATTACGAATCTGAACGAGACAGGGCTCAAATTGGTATAAACTAATCTCCGAATTTCATGATAATGGTATAGAAGACTGATATTACGAACAAGAAACGCTCACGATAATATCCGCTTCCAATCATCAATCAGACACGAGAAGGCAGTGAAGTTTAACTGGCTATCCCTCAGATCCACGTGTATTTCTATTTTTTAAAAATACTTATCTACCCTCTAGGTCCGGTTCCCTGCCATGGGGCATAAAATTTTCCTTGTAAGTTCATTAAAACACCTCCTGCCGTCCGCCAACTACCAACAATACTCGTCCCACTGACAATAGTCGAAAGATGAGACTCTCTCTCATACCCCATGTCCTCATCTTCTTTTTGCTCATCCTGAGCTTGGCAATGAAGCCATCTCCATATCGCTGGCTCATATGGCCCGTAATCACAAGTTGCGTTTTTGCTCAACTTTATAACAATCCCACCAATGATCCGAGAGTCGATGCCCTTCTCCGTACTGCCCTTTTGGCTTATACGTTTGTTGCATCTGACTATATCATCCTCACTGATGTTCAACACGAGCTCCATCAAGATGGATGGCATGAACCCATCTCAAGTGCACCAATGTCAGTTCGAATTCAGTGGGCCATCGAACTCCTCTGCAACCCTCGAGGAGTAGGGTGGTCTCATGAACCCAAATCCGCCCTTCCGCCCCGCCCTCAACACCTTACACGCAGTCGATTCATCATGTCCCAACTTTCCTGGTTAGCATTGTATATCTTGGCTGCCGATATCGGAAACACTTTGACTGTACACACTTGTGTGTTTACTAAACATTCCGTCCCCATGGCCTTGCAACCTTGGCACTGGCGAGTTTTCGGCGTCGTCCTCTTTACCATGTGCTCCGTCTCCTACATCAGCATGATCCATATCACCCTGTCAATCATAAGCGTTGGTCTCGGAATATCAGACCCACAAAGCTGGCCTTATATGTTCGGGAAATGGACTGAAACGTATACTGTACGCAACTTCTGGAGGTATGTGAATAGTTGTACCACTAATGGACAGTCTTTTAAAAATTCTACAGTCGGACATGGCACCAGATTCTGCGAAGGGTAAGTTTTTGTTTCCAGTGTCACTACTTTTTTCTGAGAGAATATACAGTTCTTATACTCCCATGGCAAACACCTTGCTCGATGTTTGCATCTTCCTACAGGAAGCAAGGGGTCCGCTTTAGTTCAACTTTTTACTGCCTTCATAATATCAGGCATTATCCATATCCACCCGGCAGAGACTCGACCCATGTACTTCTTTATCGCTCAGGCCTTTGTGATCATATTCGAAGAAATTATCATTACAGTAGCAAAGAGGGCAGGATATACCTCACTATCGAAATTGCATAAGGCCATGGGTTATTCATGGGTACTTTGTTGGTTCACCCTGTCCATCCCAGGATTCCTGGACGCAATGATCGAATCGGGACTAGTAGACTCCCCATTCGACATCGGAATAGCATCTAGTATTCTTAGACTGCTACCCAAACACACTACATTCTCCCACTGTTAGCCAAGGTAGATTCTTTTATCTGACTATTTTTCTACCGAATGTCCTCCAACAACAAACCCTGTTGCACAAGTAATACCCTTATGATTTATCTATCATTCTCTCCCAACCTATGCTTACCCAGTACTCCAGTATTATTCGTCACCTTGATATATTTGGTCCCGCCTTCTGTTTCTCTGAGAAATTGACGCATACCTGTAGTGGAATTTAGCACAGAATATCGACGTGCGAGGGCGTGCGTCGCGTGTTGAGCACGTGACGCTTCA
>MU150311.1:88247-160504 GCA_015584075.1 Collybia nuda
ATCATGTGAGAGTAACAACTAAAGTGACTTGACGAGTCCAAAAGCACCGACTGAAAAGCAGCTATCACGTAATTCTAGGTGACGAGACGCCTATTGAAAGTCCTTGATATATTATCAGTAGAGCTGGAATGCATCTTCACTGAACTTGCTACACATTATCCAATCCTACAGGGGTGGTAATAGGCACCGCACGATGCCGCATTCCATGGACTCGGACCACGGAACCGAAAAAGGCTAACTCTTTCAAACAACCAACAGTCAGCCCCCGTGATCCCAGTGACAACCAAACGGACTGAGAACAGGACGATGAGGAATTCCCTGATACCTCACGCTCTTTTAGTCGTGCTCCTCCTAACGAGCATGGTTATGAAGCCCTGCCGATACCGCTGGCTCATGTGGCTATTGATAGTCGGTCTTGCCCCCTTTATTTTTTTCAGCCAGCCCAGTAGCGATCCTTCAACCAACGCCATTGTTCGACACCTGTTCACCAACTACATCTTCGTTGCCTTCGACTTTATCGTCCTTACCGATGTCCAAAATGAACTTCGCCAATCCGGGCAGGGCAAACCCATATCCAATGCGCCATTTTGGGCCCGATTGCGCTGGGCCTTTCAACTCTTTTTCAGTGCTCGGGGTGTAGGATGGTCTCATGAGCCAAAAGGGGTCCTACCTCCTCACCCTCGTATCACACGCCGTCATTTCTTGGCATCGCAAGGATTTTGGTTAGTATTTTATGTATTGCTTATTGATGCCGTGCATTGTATTGGCGCACACACTTCCGTTTTTACCGAGCGCTCCATTCCGACTTCTTCTCAGCCTTGGCACTGGCGATTCTGGGCTCTTTTACTTTTTGGTATAAGATCAGTGGCCTGCATAAATGTACCACACATTGTATTGTCCATTGTAAGTGTTGGTGGTTGCATGACAGAACCCAAGGGATGGCCTCCCCTATTTGGAAACTTCAATGACGCATATACCGTACGCCAATTCTGGGGGTAGGTCACCAAACTCACGTTCGTAATAAAAGTCCAGCTGACGACCCAGTCGCAGTCGAACATGGCATCAAAGCTTACGCAGGGTTAAAATTCTTCAGTTGAGCGCTCATCCAGCTAATTAAGCAATCTCCTAGGTCGTGTCCTCTCCAGGAAAACACCTGGCCCGTCGTTTGCGTTTTTCTCCGGGGAGCCAGAAGTCTTGTTACACTCAGCTCTTTGTTGCATTCATTATGCACGGCGTCCTTCACATGCAACCAACAGATTTTCGGCCACTCTATTTCTTTTTAGCTCAGCCGGTCGCGATGAGCCTTGAAGCAGTAGTTATTGCAGTCGCCGCTAGGATAGGGTATCACTCTCCCACATCAGTGTATAGAATTTTCGGCCATATCTGGGTTTGTTGTTGGTTTGCTTTCTGCGTCTCGGATTATATGGACTCATTAATCTCCTGGGGAATGTTGGATGCACCCTTCAATATCGGCTTAACATCTGAGATTCTTCGCCACTCGGGGGTCGTCAAAAATAATAATATTTTATCTTCCTGAATACTCAGTATTTACAAGGTTGAGGTAAACTCCGTACTCCGTTCCATGTTCTAATCTCACTGCTTGATATTTAGAAATTTACAAATCATTCAAAAATGGATTTCTATTCTGTTCCAAACTTGAGTCCGCGTGGCAATAATGCTTGAAGTCTCGTTCCCAAATGTATGATGCCAACGATACATCCTTTCATACCATTATTTTCCGGAAAACTTTGCTTCCTTCAAGCATCTTTGTTCAGGTGTCATATCATGAGGTCCGTACACCTGTAAAAGTTCTCTCAACTATTTCTATTATTGCTCAGAGCCAACACACCTAATGCTCTCGTGACATTGTACCGGCCAAATTTGCGGACCGGACTTCGGCCCCAGAGCCTTCTCAGCGTTTTGTTTGTTATTAACCTTCGCTACTACCATCGTCATCAATAGATATGTGTCCTGCAGAGTAGTCGCCTGATACATTATCTATGGTACTGACATGAGGTCCAAATGGACTTCTCAGCAAGAAGCACACGTCGCAATTTTGGAATTTGAGCAAATGACTTACTTCAGTTCCTACATATACTGGCTTTTTCAGCCTTTCAAACCTTCGTTGAACAATGATCTTCGGGTGAGTGCTGCTCCCGGCCCTCTACCTCCCGTTTGAATTTACGAGATTACTCATGTCAGGAAAATCAATAACTTTGTGGCCGTTGGAGTCCTGGGAGCTATAGTCGCCGCGCCTGCGATTCGCGCTGCGACAACCGTCATTCCGTCGAACTCCTTCTCGTCGTATTCAACACTCGAGACCTACTGGGCATACCTATATCCTTGGGGATCAGATCACAACGGGAGTATGTTCAGTTGTCAAAGTATCCATATTTTGTTCATCTGTTGAAAAATCTACTGTTTGCAGGTGCGCGTATGAAAGGAAGTTCATCAGATCATAGTAATATCGTAGTTGGATCGAATACCCTCAGCCTTATTGCCACACCCACATCGAACCCAGTTCCTCCAACAAGTTCCTCAAACCCCCACCCTGCAATTCACTACGCTAGGTGAGGGGTGGTTTACTTTTGTTGGTAAATAGTTAAGCCATACAAACACAGTGGGGCTATCCATGCCAAATCCCAAATTACCGTTACTCAAGCCAACGGATATACAATTTCTGGAGAATTTAGTGCTCCGACCGCGAGGGGAACTTGGCCCGCTTTTTGGTTCGCTCTCCCAAAATATTTACATTACAATGAGCTAAAATATTTTGAAAAGGCTCACAGTGCGCCTTAAAATGACTTTAACTTATACTTCCTTTCTCTAATATCACAATAGGCTGTCAACGGTTGGCCACCTGAGGCAGACATAGGAGAGTGGAAGGGGACGAACAATAACTGGTTCAACACATTCAATACTTCTTCCATCGTTCGATCAGACCTCGTCGCTTGGCCCAGCGACTTGTCATTCCACTCCATCAAAGCAGTATTGACAGCACAACCAAACAATGCTGATGTCAAGCTTGAATTCTACATGGACAACACCCTCCGTGCAACGCAATATGGACAAGGATTCGTTGGAAAGCCACTTTGGTTGTAAGCTATGCATCGTTCGTTTAAGCGTACAAATAATGAATTTCTGTCGTTTATAGAATTGTCAACCTCCAGGTTTGTTTCAAGGTTGTCTATCATTACAACCCGCCACTTATCTACAACTTATAAACTAGATGGAAGGCTCTGCAGGCTCGCCAGGGCCAAGCGGAACTACGACCTATAAAGTGCGCAATGTCGTGGTGACGCGAACAGGGTCTTAATCGCATGCTGAAATATCATACGGTCTCGATATTTTTTCTGATTCTGATTTCAATCCAAAGAATTACTTTCACCACCTTTTCAATGCCCGTTTGTGGTTGAGCGCGTGAATCTTACAATCCGTCCCACACTCTCTGAATGGTTTCTTATCTGCCGGAGTTAGAAGCACAACGACGTAATGGACGAAAACTAAACTCAACACCATCTCCGATGATAATCCGAATACCTTGCTACGTTTTCTGACAAATATCTTCCATGGTTCCCGGCACAATATTCTCCGTGGGTACCCGAGTGGAGTGGCAGAAATCGCTGTGGTAATTCCAAAAGATAAATTACCGTTTAAGTCATTTTTCACCCAGATTGCCCGACATTTTCGTTACTGACCTCTGGTGATTCGTGAATCTCCAGAAATATTCATTACATTTTGGGTTTAGTGCTATACGGATTTTCGTCCGACCCATCTCAGAGGTACCATGGCGCGAAGCTGGGGAGGTTTTTTCCCACTGGAGCGTCGATCCTTTACTGTTGGGTGCAAGGCTTCTTAAAAATGTGCATTATCACTGAGGTTTGTTTTATTTTTCCTCCTTTCATCTTCCCCACCCGCTATTACTACCTCCACCATGGCTGTGGTCGAAAGAGCAAGATGGGAGCAAGTGGCATTGGGAATGACACTCCTTGGCTTGCTCTTATCATCAATGTGAGCTTTCGAACTTTACAGGTATCCTAGATCATTGTCAAGGCGACTGACGAGTTTTAATGTATAATAGGCTTTACGGAATCACTTTAACACAAACTTACAAATATTTTCAGCGATTTCGTGGGGACCCTCTTTTGGTCAAACTATCGGTGAGCTGCCTCAATACTTATGTCTCTGAAAAAATTAATGATTGGAAAGGTAATTGGTGTCTGGTAGATATCATATTCCTCCTTCAAGCTCATATATTGCTAACTGAACCTAACACTAGTTTTATCGACACTGTGTCCTTTGTACTGGTGGGACATGCCTGCTGGTCTGTTTACTTGGCGGCATATAAATTGGTATTGACGACAAGTCGCAGGTATTACTTAGTCACTACTGGGCCCATAGGACTAGCGGTATGGTGCGTATGAATGGCTCACGAGAAGGGAATACAATCATAATCAGATTCGCGAACTCGAAAACAGGAGCTTAAACGTGAGCTATCCACTTTGTCGGGCCATATGTTGTATCTAAAGAAGAGAAAAAAGGCCGAGCTGGCATTGTCCGTAAGTACTGCACCAAAGTAATATACTTCCTATCTTTAATAATGCCTATCAGATGGCAATTTCTGGGATCACCGAAACGTTCGTGACGGTTTTCTAAAATCCATGATGTACACCTTTGTATTTACAGATATTCCTTGCTCAAGGTTCTTGGCTTACCGGGTGTGGTTGCGTGAGCATCTCTCTAGATTCATCTAGCTTCAGATTGACGACAACGCTGGTTCAAATGAAAATTTCTAGTCAGTGACCGACATTGTTTGCTCACTAGTATACTCGTTCGTATCTTAATACTATTTTTCATGCTTACTGAGGGTCAAATTTAATTTACAGCTGACTTTGGCACTCTTACATTTTGGTTTGTGTTTAATCTATCCTGTCTCGCCGGTATCGGTCATTCATTGCATTTGAACATCCCAGCAAGTGGGGAAGGTGCGTATACTCAGACTATCTTTAATTTGTTATATCTCTCACTGTTGAAATCGATGTTTAAAGTTTCAGCAATACAATTCCTCCTGCTCAAAAGATTCGCTCGGTTTAGTAGTGTCAAGGTATCTCGTTAGCCATATAAATGACCCCCACTGATATGAATATCTTACTCAAAGGTCCCCAGTGTCCTTCGACTTGCAAGCGCAGCCCTTTGTGATACAGGTATTGCGTTTTCATTGTGCTATTTTTTACACAAGAAGCGTACTGGGTACAGGCGGTACGTGTCTTCTGGATGCAATGTCAATCCACCCAAGTAATGCTGAGGTATATGCATCTCTCTGACATATTTAGGACGGACGAAATTATTGATTACTTGATTTTGTTCGCCATCAACTCTGGACTACTCACAAGGTGCCTTGGAACGAAGGCGTTTGTTACAGTTTATCATCACTTACGCTCTACCTAGTGTCACTTCAGTCGCTTGTTTGATAACCGTAAGCTCATCCTTAAAATATACACTTGTATCCCTGTCTGAACACTATATAGTACCTTGTGGTCCCAAAGACGTGGGTTTATCTAGCACTTTGCTTTCTAATCAGTCGGCGTTCGTAGTTGTGTCCATCAAAAAATACAAGCTTCAGGGCTAACCAACATCCATACAGTTTATGCAAATACATTCCTTTGTTCGTACGTACTATCTCGTATTTATTCCGCATTTTGGCTGAAATTTTACTAGTTTAAACTCTCGTCAAATTCTCCGAACAGCTGACAGCGAGAATGATTCCCCAATTGTCCCTCATTTTCGCCCTACTCGTCTTAGGGATGCAGTCCTTGGGAGATCTTGGTATTCATCGGAGAAGGTACGCAAAAAGCCTATGTTCTACTAATATTCCCTCTTGATCAATATCGTAATAACAAAGAATTAGCCCCACACGCAGATTGACGTCCATGTGGTCACCGAAACCGTCTCTGATAGCTCCCGCTCCGATCGACCTAGTATTATTATCTCCCCAAATCGTGGCATTATAAAGGTATTTTTTATTTGACTACTTACTCTGTAGTTATATCTGAAATTATTTCCAGTCATCTGGCAATAGCAGCTCTGGAAACACCACCCCAAGCGATTCTCGAGAGGAGTTGTAATTCCTTTGTAGCGTTCCTTGATTTTCTTAGATCCATATTTTTATGTAACATTAAAGTTTAGTCATAGGAGAAGATCGTTCCACATTTTCTCCCCAAATCTGTGCATCTGGTCCCAATTTGTATATGTAAGGAGTACGCGACATGACGCGTTGACACCACCACGTGATTCTGAGAGGTAATCACGTTTTATTTAGCACCTGACCACGACTTGACGACCAAATCCGGTGACGCTGCACATTGGACTGACTCCTCGGACTCGTTTGCCAATCGACTACCCATTCACAGGCGAGATACCTCGTTTCTTACAACGTGGAGACTCACAACAGCATATAAGCGCATCCACAAAACGCGCTCTGAATGAACGGACGCCGGTCACATTTGGAATTCTTCTTGGTCACGGCTGCACTCATATTTGCGTCTGATCCTGTGTCCGGATTCCATACACCTCAGCTATACCCAAATAACTCGAGTTTCATAAACCAGGCCAACGCAACAAACTTGACTGGAATGACCATTGGTGTGCCAAATGTCACAGGCAGAGTGGACCTTAACACATCCAACGGACATGTCTACCGGCCACCGCAAGTTCCACTGGACGTTGGGCTCTATCCGGAAACACCTGAAGGGCTGAAATTACAACAAGTGCATGTCTTTGTGCGACACGGTATGCAAGTTGTGACATGCGACAGTTCATAATGCCTACACCCACCTTCCAGGCGAACGTACCCCTGTTGGTATTCGGCTCACAAGCTCTATTCCACAGCATTGGATGATGTGCAAGACAGCCCGTCAATTTCATGCAACTGTATCTGGAATGACCGAAGACGGAGAGAAAGACAGTTTTCTTCGTACTCGCAAAATGGTAGAACGAATCGACGGGATAGTTGTTGATGGAGAGTGGTCAGTACATGCCGCTATCGATATCTTCATATATCTTGATCTGTGTCCTTTTGCTTTGATTCAATTGACTGTTCCGTTTATGTGTTTTTATGTGAACCCTTAGTCTCTTGGGAGAATTAACGGACGTCGGAAGACAGGTATTAATCTCGTCACTTTGAAGCTATCGCAGTCTATGTTAACACGAGAATATAGTCAACATTCAATTATGGAAGAGATCTAAGAAAGCTCTATGTGGACAAGTAGGGAAAGGGAACTTTGCACTATTAGCTTGAACTAACTTTCGAGGGCGCCTTAGGTTAGGCTTTCTACCAGATACCCTTCCCAGGAGAGAAGAAGTTTATTTCAGGTATTGTTATTATGGATCAGAATGTGCCTAGAAGAACGAATACCAAGGTTAATATTACAGGAGCACTAATCTGCCACGCACGATAGAATCCCTTCAGCAAATTGCACATGGCCTATATCCAACAGACAAGTGCGCGCGCGACGCTTTCCCAATCATCCTTGTTCGGTAAGCCTTCTACGTGTATCGATTTTTTTTGCAAGTTCCAACTGGTTCTTAGGAACACAAAAGATGAAAATCTTTTAGGAAACACATCTGCTTGCAAACGCCTGGAAATATTGCAGGTCGGGTTCGCTCAAGGTACAAGTCCTAAACATGCGCAAAATATATTCATTTTTAATATACATTTTTTAGCGGCGGCGGCTGCATACAATCCATCACTGAAACATCTGGACCAGAGATTGTCGAAATACCTCGATGGGAATCCTATTCGGGTAGATGGTAAACCGCGGGCCTCTGGAATCATGGATACAGTGAGCTGATCTGCCAAAGTACAACCAACTCTTACTAACTCGGGTTGTGGCAGGTTCGAGCAGCTATTGCTCACGGAATCAAGGTCCCTAAGGAATTCGAAAACAAAACTATTGTTGATGTTATTGTACGTTTTCACTCACAATGTTTTTTAATGTTGGCCTGATGGGGGGTCTAGGAAACTGCAGTTGTCAATGAGTGGTTTGCAGGCAGGTATTCTTGTTGGATCGTAGTGTTCATATCCTCATGTAGGCCATGTTCACAAATATAGGGTGTAAGATAGTCACATCCCTTCTTTCTGATGTTTTGATCACTGATTGCTTACCATTTTCCAATTTTTGGCAGATAAAACGGAAGAAGTACGACGACTTGGGATGGGCCGACTACTCGCAGATATCACGTACAAGATGCAAAGGAAGATCGATAAGGGAGATCGTGACCCGTTGAAGATTCTAGTCCACAGCACTCACGATACCGCGTTGGCTGCGTTGTGTGCCACGTTAGATGTATACGACGAGAAGTACAGCTTAAATATTTATGACGTGACGTTACGCTCATCCTCCCTTCCTAGATGGCCGGCCTTCACAGCATCGATCACCTTTGAGTTGTTCAAGAAGACGGATGAGAGGAACTCGCCCAACTTTTCGCAAGCCATCATCTCTTCCATACGCAATAACCCAGGAGAACACTGTACGACCCCACCTGATCATAAATTATACTTCATACTAACAAGCTTTCTACCCTCTCGCTTTCAGTTGTGAGAATGCGTCATCAGAACAAGAACATGGCTTTGCCTATCTGTGCCGAGGAAGGCAAACATCTTCCTGGGCATCCAGAGTTCTGCACCCTGGCGGCCTTCCGCGACCGGGTCAAGGACCTTACCCCAGTTGACTGGGATGGCGAATGTGCGCCTGCAGGGAAACCCTCATGATTCGGAACGAAGATTTCGTTGGATCACGATCGGATAGTAACGGTTTGCACAACTGGAGCATATTTTTTATATATCCCATTTTGTTTACGGGGTCGGCGGCGATATAATCATTGTTTTCGTAATAACGATCATGTTATTTTTTTTCATCATAACGCAACTAATGTACGAATTACACGATAGAAGCCAAGTTGGCAGCCTCACTGAGATGGGGTCATGGTGAATACTCGATACCTTAAGATTGGAAGCGAATTACTTACGCCGCGGTGATGCTGAACACAGTGCCGTGCCGAGGGCTAGCCGGGAGGGTATATCCATTGCTGTGTGTCCACGCTCCTGAGGTTATGTTACCTATAATTGTAGCATTGCCGTTATCAACCGCTACACGATGCAAGGGTAGAGCAAACCGTACCCGTCTCGAAAGGAACATAGCCTTGAGGGCTTATATCGTCGACAAATAGATGCCATACGCCTGCGTACTGGTTTGACAAGAAAATAAGGGGGCCCTCGACATCGCCGTATTGTGAACTGGCAATTCCGTTGGTGACGGTCGTCCACGTTCCAAAGAATGTCTTTGATCGCTCCTGGAGGATAAGGCCGTTCGTCTTACTGAATCGGTGGTAATAACCAGTAGCTGCATCCCAGGCAACGGTAGTATCAATGATATCGCGGCCGGGGTCGATCCAGACTGCGGGGGCCGAGAAGGTCTTGAAATCGGTGGTGGTAGCGTATAGGATTCGCGCATAAGACGACCCAGTATGTCCAGTGTCGGAGGACGCATAGAGCTTCGAGGCCCAGTACACGATGAACTTTTTGCTCGCTGTGTCGTAGGTCGCTTCTGGCGCCCAGCTCATCCCGGCCTAGCGGGGTATTGAGTGTTAGGACTTTTGGGAAGCTGTGAACAAAATAATACAGACCTCTGGAGGCGAAACCTGTACAAGACGTTGAGCTGACCAGCTCTTGAGGTCGGGGGACTCCCAAATCGACAAAGAGAGACTGCCGCGCCTACTTGCTTGGTCCCAAGACATACCAGAATTATACATCTTCAGATCAGTAGCGATGAGATAGAACTTGCTCCCGGAAGGGTCGCGGATGATGAAGGGGTCCCGTACGCCCTTGGTTCCGAGAGTCGATGTGAGGACGGGTTTCCCACCTTTCACCGTATTCCTAGTTTTGTTAAATTAGCAAGCGCTCTATATACAGCGGTAAGTTGCTCACCATGAAACTGGAGAATTTGTTTTACTGACGGCAAAGTAGATTTGTTCCCCTTTTAATGATACTATTATTATCAAAAAAGATGTGAAAAGGCGCAACGACATACCCGTCGCTGTTCCTTCTCCAGTGAAGTAAACAAACCCGTATGCCGCACCTGACGCCTTTATTTGACAGTTTAGGTCAGAATTTTCTCTCTTTCCTACTTGATATATCAATTGACTCACTTGACGTTCCGCCAACGGATTGCTAACCACAGCAACGGTCAGCAAAGAGAGAACACCAAGTAACAGAGCAGAAAATTTGAACATCGTGAGTGATTATATACTGCCCAAGTCAGTTGCCGTATCATGAAATCGTATTATGGCCTTTTAAACGCCTGTATTTGGGATCACGGGGTGGCGCCCGAAGGAAATTTGACACAACCAGAAGGCCCGGAATCCAGGTATTTATCCGTGAAGGTATAAGATCGACTTCGAATGCGTCAGCAGGCGCAATCCCACCTTCATTCACGCGAGGCTGTCGATCAAGTGGTGTCATCCAACGGCCCGTTAGTACATGACGGACAGTTGCCTGAGGTGATAACGGCACGGGCTCGGGTACCGTCGAGTTCAACGAGTTATGCCATGCGCGCGAGACGATGCTGAAACTATTTCAGTGTGTGTCCATAGATCCTGGAGTGAGGCGTAAGGTCGCGACGTTCGAGTCTGAAGATCTGAAGGGTTACTAGGATTCACGGAAGCGTTATGTGCACATGGCACGACCCAGATGATCATATTCAGCGAATCAACGCGAACACCACGTGACATTTCACGTTTTTTCTCTTTCATGGTTCACTGAGATTACTGGTTAAACCCACTGCGGGCTTGGGACTATCGCTGACATTCCCTCCCCGATTGGCGACCTACGGATAAATTAGTACAAGATGTATATCTATGCTATAAAAAATTCACCGCTTAACACGATCGACAAAAAATCGAGCTTGGTGGATTCCAGACGAGGCTCTGAGTAGGATCGTGACTGGCAGAGGGTTTCGAGAGTCGACATTAATGAAGAGTTGAAAATGAACCTGGGTTTCCAGGTGCCGATGACGCATTGATGAGGCCGAGGAGCGCCACACGTCGACCAGAACTCGAAAGCGTTGCCACGATGCGGTCTACCGATATGTTGACCGCTGAAGCCCTTCCCCAGGTTCAAGATGCAATGACCAGGCCAGCATTTCTAAACTTACTTGTCAAAGTTTCCGCGTTTGTGAGAAGTCGGTCGTGCACGGCTTCGCTAATTTGTCACTATTTACTTTGGCGGAAAAACGTCTCACACGACCGACAAGAGAAGTTTAAACTCTGCCCTCATGGAACATATACCACGCACGGTACGGAAACATCGACCGACTCCGGTATGATCATAAAGCCGTATCGGCACCAGTTGGAAGCGCCCATAAAACCCAGCTGCTCCTCCTACCCTACATCGCCTTTTGGGAGACCTGACAGTCTATGAAGGACCGATGTACAAAAAAAACAGTACAACGCCAACGTTCTGGAATGGCAATGGCGAATACAACAATCAGGAGCGTCTCTCACAGCCAAGCAGGTTGAATGTTTTGCCAAGCACACTCAATTTTAGATCGACGTCATTTTAGCTCTACGTCTACGTCATTTGCTCCACTAAGCTCCACACGCCGATAGTGATCGTCCATCTGCCCAAGTTGCTTTTTATGACCAGAAACTGTATGTGAATTCCAAAAGGAGCCCGCTTGTCTCCCTTTAGTCGGCAACAAAGCGATTTACTCATCTTCGTTAACGTTCTTGATGAAAGTGCTTGCCGTGAATTTCATTTTCACCCCAAATTTCAATCAGGAGGAACAGATGCCCGCAATGAATTCCACGCGTGCCACGTGAACCACCCTCGTCGTTATAAAGATCCGGCCAATGCGAAGTCTCCTTCGTATTTCACACTCTTCCCATCCATACACGTCTTGAGTATCCCACAACAATGTCCGACCTCGAAGGGAAGACCATGAAAGCTCTCTGGTATAATGCCGTACGTGTCTATCTTTTATCCTGGCCTGTGCTTGTATTTACTGTTTCCGTAGCCAGAAGACTTCGAGATTAGGCAGGTCCCTATCCCCCAAGTCGGCGACGATGACGTACTGCTCAAAGGTATTATGCTTCTGTGATATTACGGTCATTTTCTCAACCTGTGTGTGATATAGTGAGCTGCTGCGGTGTGTTGAACTATAGGCTTTTAGTATATGTATCCTGAAATATACGTTTGTTAGGTGTTTGCGGTACTGACCAGCACATTCACCATGTGCGTAACTACAGTCCCTCTATTTTCACTAACACATCAACTCACGTTTAATTTTCCAGGGAGAATTCATCTCCCAATTTCCGGTATATTTTCCTTTTACACAATCCATTCCCCCTGCTAATATGTCTGCGCAGTTGATTCCTGGGCATGAAGCTATAGGGTCTATTGTCAAGATGGGCAAGAATGTGAAAGGCTTTTCCATTGGTGACCGTTGCGTCGCTGATGTGGGGATAACCGTGAGTGCCCGATGTATCACAGATTACCTAACTTCTAACAGACAACGTCATCACCCCCGATTTATTTTCATCTTCCCCTTCGATCATGATCGTGTCTCCTTTAGTGTGAGAACTGCTTTTACTGCCGCCGGGGTCAGTCTCTCCTTTGTGAAAACTTCAATTCTCGTGGGGTGACCCAAGACGGTGGTTTTGCGGAGTACATTGTCTAGTAAGTTATCTCCAGCTATTATTTGTTCTCCCACTGACTGTTCATGTTGTGATAGCCAACAGAAGAAACTTTACAAGGTCCACAATCTCACCGACGAGGAGTCGACGCTTCTTGAACCAGCAGCTTGTGCAATCCATGGACTCGATAAACTCAACCCCCCTGTTGGAATCGAGGTACTCATGCTCGGCGCTGGCCCCACTGGCCTCATTCTGGCACAACTCCTCAAACTGAACGGCGCCTCCCGTGTCGTCATCGCGGCGAACAAAGGTGTCAAGATGGATATAGCTAAAGATCTCAACGCAGGTGACGAGTACATTGAACTCGACCGTCAGAATCCCGAGGCACAGTGGCAGAAACTCAAAGATGATAATCCATATGGGTTTGATGTTGTCGTCGAAGCCACTGGTGTGGAGAAGTTAGCCAATGATAGTATCAATTACGTGCGAAGGGGGGGCACGCTGATGATCTACGGTGTTTACGAGAACAAGGCGTTGGTCCATTGGCCCCCTTCCAAGGTACATGTGTCTAGCCTATCCAAACAAATGATATGACCATTAATTTATCATTTCTAGATTTTTGGAGACGAGATCAAGGTTTGTAACTGCCACCATCGTGTTTTAACTTCACAACTAACGTTGACGCACCGTAGATTATTGGGTCGTTCTCTCAAACGTACTGCTTCCCCCGTGCGGTCGCATACCTTGACAGCGGCAAGATCAACGTCAAGGGCATGGTCACTGACGTGTTCAAGCTGGACGACTACCAGAAAGCTCTCGATAAGATGAGCAGCAGGGCTGCCCTCAAGATTTGCATCAAACCTTAGGTAGTTTGAACTATACAGTTGTTGTATAATATTAAATATATTGCTTTTCTACGTATGAAACGAACCTGAAGTCCGAGTCTGTTGAATGCTGAACCTTCTTGTGAGAATTCATGTCAAGTTTGGGAGGAACAACAGCGCCTAACTGCCGATAATTGCGTCTTGGTCAAATGTAATGTCTCCATGTACTGTCCATTTGTTCTGGGAATTATCTGTGAACTTGAATTTTCGTGAGTGGAAGAAGACAGTGGGTGATTTTTAAGGACTTGAGAGTTGGTTTCGTATACAAGCCCCAGACTCCGTTCCTCAGACCACGTTCTCTTCTCTTGAGCTTGAATTCCCAGCTGGTTGGGGATGCGGCATTGGAAATAGTTTGGTATTAATTGTGGGCTAGTGTATAAAATGTTTTGAAGAGCGCAGATGCCCATAATGGTAGTGGTTGTATGACGTATGTGGTATAAATGAATGATGTGTAGTAGTATGTATGACTGTGATACAGTGTCTAGATGATAATAAGGGACGCACGGTGGCAATTAAGTGTATCGTGTCTCAAATCTAAGTTGTTCATTGGGGAACCCTGGTAAGCAAGTGGGATTAGCGCGTGCAGGATATAGACGTCATTGACATACCCTGTTCTTGTAGTAGTAGTCTAGCTTTCTCTTCCCGGAAGCCCTCGCGGAATCCTGGTATGGCCCCTGGGTTTCGCATGTACAAGGTCCTGCTGTATTTTCCCTTTTGTGTAACAACCATCCAGTCCCCTCGAACTCTGGTGTAGTAAACTCATTACTTTATAATTTGGAGTAGCGAAACGAAATGCTCACGGATCGCCAGTGTCTAGAGCAACGGGTTCCAAGTCTGAACCATGAGGTTTTAGTTCCTTGACTATTGTAGCTTGAGCAGACAAGAACGAATTTATTCTGAGCTGACGTGGTGTTTTTCTGGTCCACTCGTCCATGTCTTGGCCAATGACGGCACCCAAGCGCCTGCCCCATTCAATGATTTCGTCATGTGCGAATACAAACCCACCATATACTATTCCGCTGGGAGGCATTGTGTGGTTTTGGGTGGCGTTCGGGCTGGATTGGACGCCGTTCAAGGGTCCAAGGGAGTTAGACAAGTCGACACATTCTAGACCGATAGTCCCTGGCGTAGCACGTGATCATTGTAATATTCTGCTGTCGGTATCCGGCTTTCGGCTCCGATTTTTTTTTTTGATTGATGTTCTCCGTGCCAGTCAGTACTACATTACGCACATCGGCAACGATGTACATATAAATCTCACAATTTAACGTGCCAATTCTGGATCCCTGGCTATGCATTCTGACGAGGCTGCACACATTAGGGTCTCTGGAAATGGTTCGGACGACCAACCACTTTTTTCTGCTGAGGGAGCATTGAAGAACATTGCCTTCGGAAGTGTGGGTGGTTTCGCAGCATCTAGTTGTTCCGAGTCTGACAGGTTTATGTTCAAGTTTGCAGGAATGGTCTCGGAAATATTTGAATACCCTTTCGATCTGGCAAAGGTTCGGCTACAATCTCAGATGCTTTCGTCTATGAGCACCACCCAACTGCGCTTCAATGGGCCAATGGATTGTCTGAAGCAAACTTGGAGGGAGGAAGGAATTCGAGGACTGTATAGAGTGTGTGGTGCCCTTCAAAATGCTGCTTATCCCTCACGTTACCTACCAATAGGGTCTCCCTGTGCCTATTATTGGTTCGATGGCTGAAACAGCTGCTCTATTTGTTGCCTACTCATCGTTTCAAAACGTTATACGAGCATACTCACCGGGTGGGCGAGATACGGACGAGAATGGCCACCCTATACCGCTTTCAATACCCCAGCTCGCAGCTGCCGCTGCGGGTGCCGGCTTCGCCACGAGTTTCATTCTGTTCGTCCCTCGATGTGCACTCAGTTGTGGCATTGGACCTTTTTGCATCGTGATTCTATATTAACGTTCTCATGATATAGTACTCCCATAGAACTTGTGAAGTGCAAGATGCAAGTCCAAATGATGAACATGCCACCTCCACCGGCTCATGCATACCGCCGATCTGTATCAGCCATTATACCTCCAATACGGTTCCTTCCTATGACCGCATACTCTACATCTCGTGCACCTACTTTTAATTTCTACTCCAATACACATCATATCCTGCATAGTCACACCACGAATGCCGCGTTCACCATGGCTAGCACCACAGCACGACCTCCTGGGGCTCTCGCGATCGTTCGATCCACCATTCAAAACTATGGATTTCGCGGCCTGTGGCTCGGGCACACCGGAACGCTGCTTCGAGAAACAGGTGGAACGGCGGCTTGGTTCTCTGTGAAGGAATTGATTGCTGTTACACTGCGGAATCGTCGAATGAAGGCTTCCGAATCTCCGTCACGGTACGGGGCGGGAACTACAGAACTACTTCCATGGGAATCAGCCTTCGCCGGCGCTATTTCAGGTGGCGCCTGTGTTTTGGCGTTTTACCCCGCCGACACGGTAAAGAGCGCGATGCAGACAGAAGATGAACTTCGTGCCCCGCGGTCTGTGTCTTCGCCCCCGGTTTCTCAGAAACCTTTGTCACGTTCCTTTGCGGGAACTTTTATGCGCATGTACAGTGCTTATGGTCTCCGAGGCCTTTATGCAGGTTGCGGAATGACTGTCGCCCGGGCTGTGCCCAGCAGTGGGATAGTATTTGTTGTTTACGATGGATTGTCAGCCTGGCTTGGATAGTATCATGGCGGAGGCGCATAGATTTTTAGTATACTAATGCCCTAATTATTATTGGCTTAAGAGTCCGTTTATCACCTCTCATATTGTGTCCATCGACAGTACACTTTGAATTCAATTATCTTCGGACATGGGTATCCGGCTTTTCGGGCCGGACAACATTATCCCTACCCTCAATTTGTCGGAGCTTGATAGAACTCTCGCTTCTGAGTCGAAGTTCAAATTCTCCTGGGCTCCGTACTCCATCACCTCTTCAGGTGTTCTACAAATATCTAACCCTGTACATGCCCTCAGGAAGTTGATATATCGGTTTTGATATACATGCATCCGCGGGTCAACCTTGGCGTTTGCCATACTCTGGGCCGAACTTTTACCAAACGGTCAACTTCGAAGAAACTCCTGAATCGTTTCTTGACACTGTCCTCCGTAGAGGGGCCTTTACACCCACCTTTGGAAACCAGGACCCTCTCAGAATACTTTACCTCGGAAATACTACAGAGGCATGGCGATCGACCTGCACTTATCTGTAGAAACGAATCTCCTCGCGTCCATGGTGGTCCTCCGACGAGAAACCTAGGCGTTAATTCTCGTTTAGCTTGGGACTTTCAGGAATTCGATCGACATAACAATGCCCTTGCTAGAGGTTTATTGGGGATGGGAGTGAAAAAAGGCGATCGAGTTGGGGTTGTAATGGGAAACAACAGGTAGTTCTTCGCACCCATTGTTGAATACTCTGGTGACGGGTTTTTGTACGTCAGTGCGTACGCTATGTTACAATGGGCATGTGCTAGTATCGGAGCAATTCTGGTTACCATCAATCCTGCCTACCGTACCCATGAGTTGGTGGGTTATTCATTTATAAGTGTTAATATTGAACTATGAAAGGTAATCCCGAGCTTACAGATTGAGACGTTAAAGATGGTTGGAGTTAAACATCTTTTTGTGGTTCCCCAGATCAGGACTTCATCTTATGTCCAAATGTTGGCAGAAGCACTGCCAGAACTACGAAACTCCTCAGCTGGGGATATCCAAGAGCCAGCCCTTCCTGACCTACGTAACTTAATTGTCGTTGACAATCAGGGTATGTTCCATAAGCAGTTGGACAAGCTGCAAATAAAGAGTACTATCGACTGGCGGGAAATTATCATCTGGCGGGAGGGTGTACAAGAGCAAAAGCTTCACCGCGATATTACTAAATCACTGTCTAAAGACGATGTGATTAATCTCCAATTCACTAGGTCAGTAGTTTTTTTCGAAACATTGCTAGGATCTCATTGCTAATAGGCTGTAGTGGGACTACTGGAGCTCCGAAGGCCGTGTCTGTAAGTACCCTCGTACAAAGTCATTATTTTACTTCCATTAATTGTTTTCAAGCTTACCCATTCAAACCTACTGAATAATGCTATATCTATTGGTCGATGCATGTATCTTACGGAGAAAGATGTTCTTTGTGAGTGTTGGCCCTTTTGATCCTGTACAGTTACTAATCTTGACATATTCTGTCTAGGCAATGTTCCACCTCTTTTCCACTGTTTTGATAAGTATTACGTCAATCTTTTCACGTTATTAAGTCTAATTTGCTTGCCTCAACACGCCTTGTCTTGGGCAATTTAGCAGCTTGGTCTCATGGGGCCTGTATAGTATACCCTTCGGATATTTTTGATCCAAAGGCTATCGTTGATTCCGTAGTTTCCGAGAAATGTACAGCATTACATGGTGTACCAACTCATTTCCTTGGTGTCCTCGCGGATGTCGAAAAACGACAGCAAGCAGGTGAGGTTCTTGACATGAGCCAGTTGCGGTATGTCGTAGAGTATATTTCATTTTAGCTCACAGTAAACTAATTTATCGATGGGTATTGACTCACAGGACAGGAATTGCTGCTGGTTCTCCCGTCCCTATTGAATTGATGAAAAGTCTCATTGCGAAACTAAATCTTGTGGACTTGACCAATGCGTATGGAATGAGTAAGTGATAAGTATCTTGCGACACTAAAGGATTAACTAACCAGAAACACATCAAACAGCGGAAACTAGGTCGGTATTTGATTTATTTGCAGAGAACCTTTTTATTGACCTTACGGGATAGCCCGGTATCTTTCCAGACGACGCCTGCAGACCCAATTATCAAACGGGTCGAAACAGTCGGGAAAGTCCAACCACATGTTAAGGCAAAGATCATTGACCTGGAAGGCAAAGTTGTTCCTGCTGGAGTTCCTGGGGAGATTTGTGTGGCCGGTTACCTACTTCAGAAAGGGTTATTCGGATGCTTATCCCCTCCTCATAATCCAAACTAAATGTCTGCATAGGTATTGGGAAGACGAGGAACATACACGAGCGGTTATGAAGAAGGATGAAGAAGGGACTCTCTGGATGTTCACGGGTGATGAAGGGATAATGGATGAGGAAGGTTACCTGCAAAGTACGTACCTACTATATTTTCGATTGTTCCAGCCTTAACGAAACCCTATCACCGAAGTCGTAGGACGGATAAAGGTAAGTCGCACGTTTCTCGCCTTCACAGTACATTGAGTGATGTTGATGAAGGATATCATAATTCGGGGGGGAGAAGTACGAATTTGAGCCTTGTTTTTGTTGATCCTTCATGGCTAATAAGATTGCTAGAATCTCTTTCCAGTTCAAATTGAGAACGCTTTGTTAACACAAGGATCCATCCGAGAGGCGGCAGTGGTGTCTGTCCCTAATCACAAGTACGGGGAAGTGGTCGGGGCCTGGATAGTTCGCCAGCCTGGAACGAACATTTCAAGAGAAGCTGTCCGAAAAAGTGTTGTGGACGCAATGAATCCGCAGGTAATCAGACCGTTATTTTAATTTCCCAGTCTAGACCGCACGGCTAATAGTGGCTGGTAGAATGCACCGGCATGGGTATGGTTTATGGGAGAAGACGGGGCTCCGGAAGAACTTCCGAAAACTGCCAGTGGGAAGGTTATGAAGCATGTACTGCGCAAATGGAGCAAGGAAATGGCAAACAAACTAGTCGGAGAGGTGGTCAGGTCGTGAATCTACAACAGAAAAATTTCTCAAAGTTATAGGATAATCAGTTTCGTTCGTTTTGCTTTGGGATCCACACCGAGGAGGAAAGCCTCGTTTCGAAGGCATTGTTCCGATGCTGTCCGAGTGAAATGATGATTCATAAGAAGTTGGACGATTTGATATTCGCCACGCTGTAATTTAGTAAACTATACCCTATCATGCCCGGCATCAAAATGATATACACACTTTCCACAGACTTCAGCAGGGTTTTAGAACCAAGATTTCTGGAGCTTGGCAATGTCAAAATCATGTGTGCCAATTATCAGGACTCCTGTGTGGATGCGATGCAAACCAACTTAAAGTGAGCGCTAGTGATACTAGTATAGTTCAAATTTTGATATGTTGATACCTCTCACGCTCCCGTTATAGTGATTCCGGGGATGTACGTGTTATTTTTACTGTGATAGTTTCCGCAGTCCCGTTGGAATTGGATCATGTTAGATTGTGACCAGGCCAGCCTGGGTCTCCTTTTTTTTTATTGTCAATCATATCGAAGTTCAAGAAGTTCCACGTGATCATGTGAACCCACGATCAGGAATTTGAAAAGTGGCAAGACAACTTGCTTAGAACCCCTCGCTTTCCCCACCGCGCGTCCGGACTCATCATGTCGAAGCGAATCCGTATATTCACAGCGGAGGACGTCGCAACCCACAAATCCGCCACCAGCTGTTGGATCACCCGCCATGGAAAGGTTTATGATGTCACGCCTTTCGTACATGACCATCCAGGCGGGGATGATTTGCTTTTGAAATATGCGGGACAGGATGTAGACCAAGTAATGAAGGACCGGATTGAACATGAGCACTCCGAGTCAGCATATGATATGTTGGAAGAATACACCATTGGTAGACTTGGGAATGATGAGAATACCGTGAGCGACGGTATGTCCCTTTTCACATCACCCAAACTGTTCTTTTACATGCTTTTTCGCCTAGACTGGGAGGCTACGGATGACTTTCATCCAGATGATACTGATACTGCCAAGGACTATGAGAAGAATCAATTCCTCGACCTGCGAAAGCCGCTGCTAAGGCAAGTTTGGGAAGCCAACTTCAGGTCAGTCTTTTTCCGTTCAGCTTTTGGAACATTGAGTCTTACATCTATTCATAGCAAATCCTATTATCTCAAACAAGTCCACCAACCTCGTCATGTCCCTCAATCTGCCCGACTATTTGGCCCAGAGATTCTTGAGGTGTGTCCTGGTTTAAAATCACTGGTGACAGCTCGAGAAACCAATTCTTTAGATTCTAACCCGAACGACGTGGTATGTTGTTCCGGCGTTCTGGACTCCCATTACATTATACCTCTTCTTTCGCTCTTTGTTCCAATTCACGGGGCCTTTGCCCAATTTTTTCGCTCAACCCGCCCTGCCCCTGCACGCGTTATCCGCGATTCCGGTGGAGTCAATTTTCAAAACGATGTTGTGCTTTTTCACTGGTAATATCATCTGGACCATACTGGAATACACACTCCACCGATTCCTGTTTCATATCGACGACGTGCTCCCTGATCATCCGGTGTTCCTCGTCTTGCATTTTTCTATGCATGGAATACATCACTATCTCCCCATGGACAGGTAAAACAATATATGATTCGTTGTGATTCGGCACTATCTTATTCATATCTTTCCAGGCTGAGGCTAGTAATGCCCCCGGTTCTCTTTATCATCTTGCAGGCGCCTTTCACTCGTTTAGCCCACATACTCTTCCCAGCTGCCGTAGCGAATGGAATAATTTCTGGAGCGTTTACATTTTGTGAGTAGAATGATACTCTACCTGGCTGTAAAACTAATGATTATGTAGACATTCTTTATGATTGCATGCATTACGCGTATGTTACTACCTGTCTTGAGCCAAAATTATGACATTGAGCCCATTCACAGCTTACACCATTCCATGCTCCCGAATTATATGCGTGAGATGAAAAAATATCACCTCGCACATCATTACAAAAATTTTGAGCTCGGATTTGGTGTCACCAGTAAGTCGACTTGTCTCATTCTCTATTTTTACAAATCTCACATCTCAATAGGCAAAATTTGGGATGTTGTATTCAATACGTTGATTCCTGTGTAAGGAACGCGGCGACTTGTTACTTTATCATCCATAGAAAACTTTGCCATTTGGTGTATATATTCTCCGTAATATTGGTTAAAGCATGGTAATTGGATATATACATAAATCATATCGTTCAGAACTCCCTCCCTATTACATTATAAAGTTGGACGGCGCTCGTGAGGCTGGAAAGGCTATATCGTACTTCGCAAGGCTTTGGCCACCGATACAATCAAATGCAAATACCCGTCCCAAGAATGCATCTAACTGAAGCCATACTACAATTGACGCGAATGTGGGGAGTAATCCCTATAGTACCAATTAACTTGCTGCATCATTTGACCTTTCAAGAACTACTAAAATCTAGGCAAACACGCTAAATACACATGCCTAAGTTGAATTTCGATATTGACGAAGCTGCTCTGCTCAAAGCGTACAAGATCTCGAGTTTGAATCCAACGTAAGGCTAGCTGGTTCCCTCATTTTTCCCTTACAGCTAAACCTAGGTCGTAGAAAGTGGGAGGAAATAAATCACGAATTAGAAGATTCGGTGGCAGGGGCTCTAACCAGCAGCAGTGGTGATGGTGAAGGGCAAGACCCCTTGGGTATTGGAGGACATGTCAAGTAAGCCCTCAAACAGAGCCTGAACACATATTATCTGACAAAGGATGTGTGCTGAAGTGTGAAAGATATGACCATGGAGGCAAGTACGTACTTCGAGTCTGTCGATAGTCATAGTGACCACAAAGACTAACTGTAGACTAGAGGCTGCTGTCTTGATCAATTCAAAATCATTTGACCCCAAGGCATTCTTATCTGCAGTCCACCCCAATGCAACATATCAAGATCTGGCGGCCGGGGTAGCACACCTCCGAGATTCAATTGATGCTCGCTCTGCAGCCATCCGAATTTTGGTTGAAGAGAATTTTGATCGATTTGTTGCTGTCAAAGCCGCTAACGATGGTACTTCTTCATTTTCTCGCCCTGAAGCTCTCCTTATCTCAACACTACAGCTTTGTATGCCGAAATGAAAGAGGGTCTACTATCACCTGAAGCTGACTATGCCACAAAACCTCTCCGAGACCACCTTAAGCGTATGTCTATTTGAAGCGCATGCTACAACAAAGGCCTATGATATTGAAGACTTCGATCACAGAGGCTGCCGTAAAAGCAAACCAGGTCTTTCTTCCTGTCTTAGAAAATGCTTCCAAGGCACAAAAACTCCGAACTACATTGGGCGTGTTTGAACGATCAAAATTCTTTTTCAATCTTCCAAGTTTTATCATTGAATCGGTCGAAGCGGTAAGGTCGTGAACTTAAATGTCCATTTTTTTTTTGACAGTGCCAAAAGGGTCGATATGATGTTGCAATGCGAGACTACAAGAAGGGGAAGATGCTCCTCGAATCTCGACCTGGCCAGTTACTTCCTTCCGGTAACTTAAAAGATGGCTCGGGATCCACCATAGGTGACCAACAGCAAAAGCGGATCCTTGAGAAAGTGTGGGGAAGCGTAGAGAAAGCAATGGGGGAAATGAAGAACACGCTTGTATCCCAGCTTCAAGACCCAACTCGAAGTCTCGAAGAACAAGAGAGAACAATAGAGTCAGGATTATGCTTGAAATGTGGTTGAAGATGCTAACGATGCGTGGTTAGAATACTTCTAGAACTACAACCCAATGATGACCCATTCTGGGCATATTTCGATAACCAACACAAACATATTCTATCCCAAATGAATAAAACATACCAGGCATCTGTAGTTTCAATCAAAGGTAACATATAACACTTATATTTGAGGATTTTGTCTGATTGTCATGACAGCGTCCATCGAGAAGGTGACTCCCGAAACGACAGGCCCTGGGAGTTTGACAACTGCAGTAGCAGCACAACTACAAAGTGCAATTCTGGCTTTAGAGGCCAAGCAGCCTGATGTGATAATCGGTAACTTGGTTTACTCATGCATTTACTTCGTTACTAACATTTTACCACCCCACGTAGCAAAATCATCGGCAGAACCAGTGTGGCAAGCAATCTTAGATATGATGAAAAATATATCGGAGACAATGTTAACGAATTTGCCTAATTTTTGGAAGATCGCAAAGGGATTTATGGATGGAAAGTACAAAAAAGTTAGGATTACAATTTATCCTAGCGACTATTGGCTCATGGAAGGTCTCAGCCTCAAATCTCCTCCACATCAGGCACCCGCCGTAGCCCAACCCAGAGTCGCACAATGGCGTTGGACATCGTCAAACTTTACATATCGCTGGTTTCGGAGTTCTTCACCTTATCTGATATGGCCGTGATGGCCTCTCCAAGCTCGAGTGGCAATGGCCCACCGCTTCTTCCCACTGATAGTCATTCCCTTTCAACAGCCCACTATTTAACAAAAATTTTGGGCGAACTTCAAGAAAGTGTTAATGAACTAAACGGAATGGAAATTTCCAACGAGGTCACTTCGGGCTTGAAGAGCCTGCTCGAGAGCGCAAAATGGAGGTTTGAAGACATCCTTGTCAACGCATGGTTACGGGGTGGGTCAAAATCTTTTCTGCGTTTTCTATGTGGAGCTGATAAATAGCACAGATGCAAGTATATTCTATTATTTGGAAGCATGGATTGCAAGTCCTATAGATTTATCGACTACTCATTATCTTGAACAAATGGAGCTTTTCCAACGTCACTTAACGACCGCAGCTTTCAAAATCGCGGGTGGGGTTGATCTATCTTCGACTTCGCTCAGCAAACCCACGAAACAGCACGCAATACCTCAAGCGTTTGTAACCAAGATTACGAAGGCGTTCCTAGATGCCCTATACGCTTTCCTTGATGGGCTGGTCCTTCTGGCTTCTGACGAATCTCCGATTGTGGTTGGAACAAGACCCCTAGCAGATGCGCCAATCTCCATCGCCCCAAACCCTTTTGAGTTACTTGATCTAACAGACGGCGTACGTTTTTCCCGTCTTCCTACTATGAATATTCTAACGGATTTTTTACTCTCCAGGATACCCGAATTCTTATCGTCATATCTAATTTTGGTTATTTGTCGAGTGCGGTGATACCCAGCATGCTGGTCCAACTGGAAGCTGCACTCGGGACATCAATAAATGAGGATAAGCAGGTATATACCCTGTATCCTATATCAAGTATGGCTTCTAACTTGTCGTAGACCCTGATGACAGTAGTACAAGAACTAGACAAAACGCTATTCGAAGGATACATTAAACCCAAGGCCAGCCTCGCTGTAGGTACTCTTCGAGGTGGGATCCTTGATAGTAACATGGATTGGTATGAAACTCCGCAACCTACAGGTATTGAATCTCGCAGATCTATCCGCGTATTTAGAATCTAACAGCCATCCCAGAAATTCGGCAGTATATGTATGAGACGTTGATGTACTTGGTAGGCATACATGCCCAAGTCAGTAGAGCCGCAGAGCCACTCTTGGACCGCACCCTTAGTACCCTAGTCAACGAGTTAGCCGAAGAATCTCTTCGGTGTTTCCGCCAAGTGAAACGATTCGGAATGGGAGGCATGCTTCGTGTATGTCTTTCTACCCATTTAGTCGTACACCTCTTAATTCTTAACTCAGGCAACCTTGGAAATTGAGTTCATGCATCAGACTCTGGGCCGCTATGTCACTCCGTCTGCCGCCAAGACACTGTCAGATCTGTATAACAAGATCTCTCAAGCTTATGCACGGCGGCCAGGGGACGAAAACCTTCAGAGTAACCTTGACGGAGTCAAGAAGACTCTAGCTGAAACACGCCGTGCAACAGGGATCGAATTTTTATGCTTTAGGCAGACCAAGACCACGCCTCGAGGGCCCACATCTTCTCGAAAAGAGAAGGACACTCGTGGCGCCAAGGAGGCAAAGGGGGGTGGTGGACGACATTGATAGCATTGGATAGTTCCATTAATTTATATTTCGTGGCGTTTCATTTGTCCTGAATTTGTAGTTTTTTTAATCACGGCTTCTATTACATTGACCACGCAACATATTTCACGGAGAAAATTGTTGGTGGGTAGAGCTGGTTCGATACATGATATAATGACAAATATTTAGAATCAAACGTTTGTTCAGTGCGGCCAGTCAAAGGGATTTGCCGAGGACAGAGCTAGTATGCCATCAGGTCGACAAGGATCGTCACGATTCCGAGGACTACAGAAACCATTAAAACGGGTTACCCGAATTTGATTTTTCAGGGTCTCACCAATTTCAATTGCGATAAGAGCAATGATAATTTGTTCCAGGCGTTCTGAGTGCTTACTAGAGACAGATTCCTTTAAAAGCTGTAACATATCTTGTAAAACCTGATATGTGTATAAGTCTCGAAACTAACAGAAGACAGAGTTAATGCGTTTTATCTTACCTCAACACGGGTGTTGAGAAGATCTATTCTTTGTGGAATTTCCAGATAACTCCGCGCCGCATCATAGAGTGGCTGTAAATCTGGGAAACTCTAAAAAACAGTGCGTATATAAGCAACGGTACAAAAAGCGTTAAGAGTCTCTTGTTTTACCCAAAATACCTCCTATGGTCGAGACAAAAGGTAAAAAAACATATCAGGTCTGGAATAAATCACACCCACTGGCGAGTCCAACACCGACCCTACGGAATTGATGTTAGTCCTTAACAGGAAGAGCTTGCCTATTTTCTGCATTATTTCTGTAGCGCAATTCAGAGGATAACTAAGTGTTGATGATTTGACAACTTGTACCTCTGTGAGGCATTCCTATCTCTCCCGTTTCACTGATGACTTCAGGGATGTGATTAGTTTCTTCTATGGTTGTTGATATTAGATCCTCAAACTAAGTCCAATCAATATTAAACCTGCGGGAGTGTAGAAAATATCACCAGTGAAATCTTTACTGATTGCGATATTGCATGCGACAATGAAAGTTTAGTCCTAGGGGTGGAAATCAGTGACGGGTGACGGCAGGGGTGTGATTACCAATGGTGGCAGGGATGTCGGTTTTGAGACGTACATATAACTGGAACCCTTGCGGAGCGTTATCACATCATTGTATATTCTGATATCATAAAACAATTAGCCCACGAACCTAGAATAAAATTTCGAACTCACCGACTATAATTTGCATAATAAAAATTAAGATCTTCCATTTCCACATTTTCGGGGGCTAAGGAGCGGAAGCTCAATACCAAAATCCCAAAAAGTATACAATATTTTATATTGACCCAGCTTTTCATTCTCAAATCGTTTTCTGTGTCGGTTAGTACTGAGATTCAGGCCTAATTAATGAATTTGACATACAATGATGATAAAAACCGTCTCTCCTGCGCCTCCGTCATACCCCAGATCACTACCGTTCCATACTCGAACAAGAATATCTCGGCTTCTGTTGCCGTCGTATCAAATTTACTGACCCTCTTCTTATGCACGGCTGCTTCTTCGACCTCTTCATCTTCTCGCAACTCAGGGATCCCCAAAAGGTCGCCTGTTGCGGCGTAAGAAGTTCGAGACTCGTGTATAGTAGGAGGGTCGTACACATATGGCGTGTAGATTACTTCGTCAATTTGTTTCGGATTCGTGTGGTATGCAGTCCGCCGGGCATTAAAGAATTTCATCAAGTCATTCATGCGATATGAACTACCAGGTATTCAAATTCGCCTCAAGGTCCAATAGAATGCGATTATCACGTACTTTGCAGTTGCATAACCTGTCACCCTGGGTAATGATTTGGCCTTCTTCTTTGTGAGTCTCAAGGCATCCCTGCGCGCCGTTCCATGGGGTATTAGAGATATTTGATTATAAACCTATTTTTATCATAGGTATTTCTTGCGTGGTGAACGAACAAGAAACAAACCTCGACTTCTTCTACTTCCTCATCATTCTCATCGATATCTCCTTCATCACTGTCTCCGGTCGTTCCAACACTGTCTTCGCGCTCCTTCGACGAACCCGGACTAAGTGTGGGCGGGTCGGGCTGCTCAGGTAACACCTTCAACTTCCCCGCAATTTTTGTCGACCTATTAGCGCCACGCGCTTTATGTTCTGAGAGGAAACCTTGGCCAGACATTATTGCTTGAACTTTGAACGAATTCAGAACGATAATTTAGGCTAGTACTCGTCGCAGTACAAAGTTCAAAGTTCGTTGTATGCTGACATAAGACGTGTATTATTATTACGTCATAAAGACTAGCAAGAGGTATGGTAATGGTAATTATATTTGAAAACTCAACGCCTAATCTCTTTTTCTTTTTTTCGTCAAGAAACCTTCGATACTTCCAGAACCATGCTTCAACTCTTTGGTGGCCATAGTTTTGACGTCTGTTGTCAAGTTGGACGGCGATGGTCCATCACCGCCGCTCACAGTCCGACTTTTCTTCTGACCCTGTTTCTTATCGGACTTAATTCCCGCGAGCGCTTGACGATACCCCTCTTTAAGCAAGCTGTCAGCGGTTCCATCCAAGACCGCTCCATCTGATCCATAAAGCCCTAGTGCGTACGCAACTTTGAGTCGAGTCATGCAGCGTTTCTTCTCCGCAACATCATCAAGCATTGGCATGGGATAATCTTGGCCAATGACGCAGCCCGCACTTAGCTGAACTTCCAGTGGGGCTAAATGAGGAGCGTAGATAAACTCATAGGGAAATCAAATACGAAAACAGGTTAAAGTTGACGTATAAATGCTTACTTGATCTGGGAACTTGGACAACTCCGGACAAAATTTACGCACGAGCTTACCCGTTTTGTCGTATTTTTTCGGAAACGACTGAACACCGTAAACTCGATCTGTCAGGCTGATATCAGCGGGTGAAGTGAACTGCGATCGGGCCGCACTCACAGTACATATGGTAAAATGCCGAGGCAGAAAGCCCTGTCAGGGTTGTTTTAATACGCCGAAGAACGGCTGAAGACCTCAAATCAGATATCAGTGGCTCACACATCCAATTTCCAGGATTAGCACACGGGTCCCAGTCGAGCAAGTATTCTGTCAATATTAATACGTCTTTTCCACTCCATTGGAGAAATGTCTCCGCTGTGCTTACCGTCAAATACTTCAGCGCCACGCTCCCATGAGATGTAACATTGTCCGCGTGTGAGGAAACACTAGAAGGGGTTTGTTTAATTGACCTTAAAGGCGAAAGTAGGCGTCAAAAACTCACGGCGACTGAATGCCTCGCGAGGTGATGAATCCAACCCTCTTGCCTCAACTGCCGCATTATGGCATCAATCCAAGGGAAACCAGTCCGCCCTTCTTTCTGGAAATAAAAAATGCATCAGACGCCGCTCAGGACCGGTTGCCAGATGGTGTACCCATGCCAAGAACCATTCTTCTGCCCTAGGGTCTCCTAGTGGGCGTGGTATGATCTTCGCTCCATCTTGCCCAAATTCATCCTATGGGACATTTCTTTTGATCAAAAAATTCATTGTTACAAAGGTTCCGACGTACTCGTAAATCCCAGTCTATGAAACTAGGTACCGTGGCATTCAGAGTGGCGTAGCGCAGAATGTGTTTGCAGCCTTACCGACACACAGAATTTTTGTAAATCCTTCCAAAATGAATTCCTTCCGCATATTCGGCGGCATTATACATCTCTCTAAAATGGAGCTGGCCTTGCAAGTTTTCCGGCTCTGATTTACGACACGTCAACGAGAAGCATAGCATTATAAATGTATTTATAACTACCTTTAGTAGCGGGTTTTTTTCCCGGCCCGCCCCCTTCCCAAGAGGCCACTGTATCTCGTACGCGCCAAAAAAACTCATGAACACTTAAACAACCAAATTTAAGAAATGGGGAGAGTAACGTTGTCTCCGGGGGGTCAAACTCTGCAGGACTCGTTTGAGGTTTAGAGAAGTGAGCCACACGATCCTTATCAGCGCAGAAGACGGCTAAACGGCGCAAAGCTTCCGATTCGCCACCACGAATCGATGTCGTCGGCCTCGATAGACCCAACTCATCAATAGCAGGGACTCCAAAATCCCCCTTGGGCCCTGAGAACGTATCTGATGAATGGGAAAAATAAGTAAAGCCAAATTTCGTTACTTGCGGTGACAATCACCAAAGCAAGTAACCTCCCTATTCCTTATACCGTTGTTTAGGTCTGTGGAGTAGTCAATGGGAACATCCAGGCTGGGATATGCTTGTGAGAATGATGTATCTCCCAGAGGAGGAAAGGTTGTTGGAGCTGGCAAAGGACGGGCTGGTTGTGGACATTTCTTGACGGCCTGTGAACGGGGATTATGTTAACTAATTTGTCGTGCCTGGGAAGACTCTTGATACACACCGCATGCCAGGAGGCTAGAGACAATGTGGCTTTACCACCATTTAACTCTACCACCTCCTTTAAGTCGTAAAGCGTGTTTCCGACAACTGATATAACTTTAATCCCTGCCTGGGAAGCTAAGGCGGAAACCTGAAGATCGCGCCGTGCACCGTACCCAGCTCGGTCTATTTCATAAACGATGTGAGAGATGCGCCATTCTTGGAATAGCCTGGGGAGAACAGTTTGAGGTGCACCCCGCACTACAAGCAACTTTGTATTTGGGTTCAAGGCTGTAAGTGACGCCGAAAGATCTTGCATGCATTCTAGAAGGAACCCAAAGCTATGTCCATGTGTAAACGTGGTGGCGTGTCGTTACGGTTGGTTAGCATACCGATTTACGCCTACTCTATGAGCAAAAACGTAGTTTGGGTCCCATGTCCAAACCTTGGGGCCACGGAATTGAACCGTGAGACTTTGTGACGAAGTTTGATTGCGATTACACTTACTGGAAAGATGACTTCAGGCTGCAATGCCAAAGCAGCATGTAGTGCCGGAGAAGAGTGCAACCGAAGATCAGTACGAAACCAGTAAAGCACACGGACGGCAGGTTCACTAGGATTGGAAGACGACGGCCGCATAATACTACAAACTCAAAGGATTTTTACTAGACTTGTGACGCGCAAAAGATCGTTTAAGTCATGGTTTCGTCTGTTGATTTTTTATAAGTTGAAGCTTTGGTCGAAAGTCAGAAATTCAAGTCACGGTTTGAAATGAAACAACGGTCGATTGACCCTCCTAATGTTTACATAATTGGTCAATTGATCGTATGATCGGGGCCTTGTGCTATAAATACAGGTTTCATCTAGTTAAAAAGTACAACCTGCCTAATTGAAATTGTGAAGAAATAAAATAAAGACAGTAAACATAAAGTTCACACTGTGTCCATACAGGCTGGGAACTTTAAAAGTCTTGCCTTTCTATGCTTCCCATAAAGCTAAAGTTCCGGGGTCCCGTGTGGACCTCGTCAGTGTCAGTGTTGGGGAGCGAAATCGCGCAAACTGGGATCCCCGGATGGTGCTCGCACGGAGGGGGCTGGGACAAGGGTCTTTGATGAGAAGCGACTTAATAGCTGTTCATCGACAGGATTACGTCGAGATCCAGATATATTCTGAAGGTATTCAAGAGGCACCAATTTTGCTGGGGGACGAGATCCAGAAGATAAAATTGGGGCGCCGGATTGAGATGAGATGCTCGAATGGTCAGATAGAGGAGGGGAAGTCGATCCATGACGGTATGAAGATGTAGAGGGAGGATATCTAGAATTTGTCGGCGACGATGAATAGGTAGGATTAATAACGGATGACGACAGTGGTCCACCCTCGGACAAAGGCTGGGGGTTTTTCCCGGGGTTCCGGTTGTCGCGTCCGGGTTTCCTTGCGCGCGCACTTCTGAACCAGCCATCAGGGACGGCGACATCGCCGATGCCACGAATGCTGTCAATGGTTTCCAACGCATCCAGTCGCTGTTGGCTAAAATAGGCAGCTGTAGGATATCATTTAAAAATCACCGCCATCGTGGATAGATCATGTCCTCACTTAGATGCCATTTTCGGATTATTCCTCGCGGTCGATCAACAGGAAGGGATACGTGGACACTGTAGGTTTGTTTAACGAGGCGCTCGGATTCCGAGGCTTGAGAGGATGAATAAACACTCCCAGGCATCCGTGATCCAGACAGTTCTCGCTTTCTATGAAATGGGTAATTAGTTCATTCTCGAATTTGAAACCAATCCCTCCCACCGCATCATTTGGGCCCATGGTGTCACTGGGTTGATAAGGTCGTCGCTTATATCAGATTCCTTTTGGTGATAAAAGAGAAATTCCTGTGAATAATCACTGATCAATACAAATATCGCCTCTTCGGAAAGTAAGCCTTACATCTCGGACCCCTAGTAACACAATCCATTAACATGCGCTCAGCAACGCTATCTGACGTGAATGTTGCAACTTACGGCTTGGACCCCAACCCATACCATCAGTCCTGTAAGGGAACACGTGATCGATTCGTGACCTTGGCTCGGTCACTTGAAAACTTCATTGCACCCACCATCTTTCCATTCCAAGTCCTGTGGGTTCCGTACTGGCACCGCGTTCCTCCCTGGTATCAACTCACAGTAAACAAACGAATACGAGGCTGATACTACCAAACTCACTTACCACACATAAACGTTTCCTGAAATAATTGCTCTTCGCTCTTCAGCATCAAGGCGTCGAGTGATCAATGGTAGCTGATTATTGGCTACACCATTGAAGACCTGTAAAGCGTCGCGGGTCGAACGAATGCGAACATTCTGTAGTGTCGGTCGCTGCATATCAAGTTGAAGAGGCCACAGCCAAGTGACTGGTGAGTAGATGGTGGAAGGGGGTTAAGATAGACCTTTGCCTGATAAGTATGATCTATTGGGAACCCTAAATAATGTGGCTTTGGCAGTCAACACAGGGACAACCAAGGAACGAATATATGAATCCGAGAATTATAATTCGAGTTTGCATTACGATTGATTGACCACATGTACTGAGCCTTCGAAGTCAGGGAATGAACGTAAGAAGGCCTTCGGATGTGCAAACCATTCTCACGGCAAAGAATTACACAAGAAGCGGTGACTGGTGTGTCGCTGGAAGAACGGAGCGGGTACCGTCGAAAGGAATTACCGTTTTGTTTGTACCTTGTGTACCTGAGGTCTACTATTTAATCGAGATAATCGCTGACTTTGACTTCATCCATCAGAGGAGGCTATCTGAGATCAGCGATCTCCATGAAAACAACACGCTCGAAGTGTAAATGAACTATAAATTCCAACCTCGAACCATAAGTCCCGAATCATCAATGATCAAATGTGGCTTCATCCTTTTTAGTACAGAGAATTGACGCACCCGAATTGTTGATGCAGAATGTCATGGCGAAGACTGCACCCAGCCCTTTCTCTCACACTCTCCAACTCGATATGGAGCCCGTTGGCAAGCCGAATGTGCGGGCCCCCTTAACAGGCTGCCAGGTCGTGTAACCGATCAAGACATACGTAAAAGTTTACGATACGTTTGTGATCATGTCAATGATGAACCACTTAAATACAGGCTCCTAACTTCGAGACTCGAGTAAGTCCGTTACACTTTAGGTTTGCATTGATTTTAGCCTGTAAGGTTTCCAATGGACCGCCGATGTGTGATCTCCTGATGCCTAATTGGTGTCTAGATGGAGGAGACCAACATAAGTGCAATCAGGCGTTATCGATCCGAGGGTGGAGCGGGGACAGTCTTGTACCCTGACTCCCTTGTTTAATAATCCTTAATCTGGGTATATATTAAAGGGAGCTATAGAATTTTGCATCGAGACCGGATGTGGCGCCATCAAAGGTGCAAAGTTTTAAACCTCGGGTTGTAAGACACCAAGGAAAATATGCAATACATGCTAGCTGAGCTCGCCTAATATTTATAAATATGGCCCAGGCTTTGATTAATCACCGAATGCATTGACATTGGTGGGTAAGAAGTGCTTGTATAAGCGCCTTGACCTCTTCGTGACGCACGAGACCATTCTGATTTGACCTGCGTGAAGACGGTAAACTTCAATTTGGGCAGATCTTCTCGGCGCTTTTCCCACCACGCCGACGATCTAGTCTCTGAGAAGGTTCCTTGTGTGTGGAAAGCCACGTTTACGAGAGCCAGTGACATAGGCTTGGTCGGACACTTGATGGGGTGGGTATTTCCGGTCGCCGTACGCTGACAGCCGTGCTACAGCATGCCCCCACTGTCTACCTTTATCATGGCTGTGAAATCTCACTAAGCAGGGCCTCGTAAGTTCTAGAAGAGGAATATATTCTAACCCGGCCCCTTTGATGTTAACCAAACCTAGATTTAATGTTGAGGAGAAGACGACGGCACCGACATTGATGCCGCATTCCGAGAGAAAACATCACGGCAAGCCATTACCTGAGAAAGGGTTGACGGGATTGAACAACTTTTCCACGCGAACTTTAATATCAAGGTTCAGGGAGGTGGTCCACGGAGTTCGCCATCGGTGTGAGATAGGCCTAACCTGTGGTTAGGAACTTTCCAGAATGATGGTGCATGTGAGTTCGTGGAGTTGGTCGCCCACGGTAGAAGTAAAATCTAAAATTTCCATGATTCTAAACAGTACCACCGGCCCAGAAAATTGGCGGGGTGGGATTGATGAAAGGCAAAAAAAAAAAGGGTGATGTGATGTAGAATAAGATTCACCAGGGGAAGTGTAAATGTTGTTGGGGGTGATGAGTTTAAAACGAAAGAATTACTAGATATTATCATTATTAGATTCCAGTGTATTAGTTTACGAGATGTTCTATCCGGGGCGCGATCAACTAATGCCTTGTGACAATAATATAGTTTTTTTTTACCTGCTAATGGTAGGACAACAGGGAAATGATCTGGGATTTCTGCATAGTGCATTTGACCTCGAAACGAATAACGGATATGCAGTTCTTTGTCGACGAAAGGGGCAGGATCGCTGAAACCTTGTATGCCCAGCTATTGTTTAGTGTTGAGAGGCTTAGCTGAGTGGTCCATCGGTCGTGATGTCGAAAGACGCTTACCTTGGTTTGTGAAGTGGGTATGCAGAGCTGGGAATTGCGTACTAACGCTTGGAGCGGAACAGTTACGTCTATGACAAGATCATTGGCTCCATCCCTGCTTTCAGTCGCACCATATGTTGCCTCTAAGATAATAAGGCCTTCAATCACGTCAGAAGAATGTCAGATCAAAAGATACGGAGACCCTACCTCCTTTGCTTGTTTCGGTTTGCTGGGATCGTCTTGCAGTGTCTTTAAGCAAACCTGAAATCGCGTCACGCTGTCTGCGCATTCCTGATTCTTCTTCTAATGCTTGACGTGAAGCACGGATATGACTAAATTCGATGACATCGCGTATAAAGTAAAACGGGGTTGGCTGTCAGTTTTTGTCACATGAAAAGGATACAAAGGATTAACTTACGCTAGACGCTGCATGCGTCGACGAGGTTTGATGATAAAATGATAACCAAGTACCAGGACAGTCGACGGGGCGACCAGTACACAAAATAATACCGGGGGATTAGGTTCCACGGCTAATACAATTGGCAGTGACAACCGTTGTTCCAAATGGGCAATACTAGAAAGGTAAACAAGTTAATATACATATATTAGCACAATAAAAATTACCGACTCCAGTTCTGTGACAATACCCATGCCGCTTAAATGTGTTACTAATGACAGCTCAGTTGTTTGGTTCGACCACGATCCCGTCAGTACCCAGTTGAAGCCTGCGAAACCATACTCGAATCCCGCTTTGAAGCGCAGGGAAAGTTCAGCAAAGGTAATTCCCCACTCTCCAAATAGCTTTGGAACGATAGACTCAAACTGTATGCCAAATGTCCTGTGTGTAGTGCCGAACTTCATCCCAGAGGTCGACGGAGGGTTTGAGGGGTCCACCTGTATTTGGGGGCCATCGATGGATCCCGTGCCAAAAATAGTTGGCGACGTCAATTCGAGCTTTAGGTGTGGCTGTTGGCCAACATGGAGCTCTAGGGATGCCACTTCGAGACGCCGGCGGAATAGCTTACGAGACAGTGAAAGCGTTAGCGATGGTGGGAGGCGATGTAAGATAGCCGGTGCAATGGAAGCGCGAACACTGGCTGCATTGCCATTTTCGCGATATGTACCACTCAAATGGACCACATGGGGGTGGAGAAAACTGAGTACTGCCTGGGGAGGCATTGAGCAAAGATTTGGTGAACAGAGGTGAAATAATACCTCCGAACTAAATCGTGGAGAGAATTGGTGTCGAACGGTTCCTAAAAGTGTGAGAGCACTGAGCCTCCCTTGCCTGTGTATGCGTGACTCGAGAGAAATATTCGTTTTATCACCAACAGTTTTCTGGGTCCTTGATCGTGTTGTGAACTCATGTTAAGCAGGAAAGCGCGCACCTGCACGGCGTGCCGCAACTCGGCGTTCATAATCCGAATATCTTCCAATCTGTGAAGCATTCGGCTTGGCCAATCAACATCATCAAACTCTGTCTGTGGGCGAAATAGAGAAGAAAGGTCGATTCCACATGTTAAAGCCCCTCTAGGCAGGATTCGCTCATCGAGTTTTTTGTATCGGATGTCATCCTTAAGTTGTTTCAGAACTCCTCGGACCTAGGCTTCGGATCAGTCAATCTGGTTTGAATAGGCGGGGAGAAATCAAACCTCTTGTAGGTCTTTGGAGCGAAAATCGGGGGACCACTTTAAGGCCAGACCTTCCTCGCCTAGGAAAAAGATATTAGCCACAGGGAAGAAGTAATGCAGGAATCGAGAAACCTAAAACATCATAAACCTCTCTACATCATCATCAGCTTGTTATATAGTAATATCTGATGGTAAAATTATCTGTACCGTAGGAAAGGGTCGGATAGTACTGTGGGTGTTGTTAAAAGGGATGGATTGAGAGTACAAGGAACTGACCCTGGTAAGCTTTTTGGATTTCGAGGAATTTTTGGGTAGCTATAGACTTGGAGTTTTCATCTTGTTGTTTGTCGGGGTGGAAAATGAGAGAAAGCGAGCGATGCCTTTCGTTGATTTCGGTCCGTGACGTGGCTTTGTTCAAGTTAAGAACAGAACTTATCAAAGTGACACCCTTAAAATCAACGTGACCCATGAACTTATCAACACTGACTAGAAAAAGTCATTCTCCGTGGTTCCATACGCTTCCCCCGGGTTCATGTTCAAATATTATGGGATGTTCGGCGATTGGTGTAGTCGGCGTTCTAGGAGCGTTGGCCGTGGTCCGCGTAGCGGCGTAAACGTTCTAAAATGTGCTTTACGGCCGTTGGTCGAATTGATGTTGTTCTTGGATGCAGTTCGGACAGTCGGACACGCACGTCTCGTGCGCCACCTCCAACACCGGTATTTTCTGAAAGTCACGTGCTATGTTTTATTGATATTTCAACTCGAACTTTTATCGATTCAGCCAAGATTCAGCGGTCAGTAGTCTGCCCTAGCACAAAACAAATTTCCAAAGTTCCTCTTATTTTCACCAACGACTCTCTCATCCAAACCTCCCAAGGTCGTTTGAATTAACTATCGTTTAATAATATTTTGTACATTGACTAGCACCTCGGACTCTGAGTCAGCTTCGAGTCCTGAATATTTACAAGGCTCACGGCCCGAGCATAGCACAAGGATTAGTTTATACAAATTTTAAATTTATAGAACACGAGACCACACCTCCTGGTCAGTCCCTTACCTATCTTTAGCTCAGATAATGTATGAGCTAGCAATCGCGCAGGTAGTACCGAAGTGGAATCATATTCTCAAGATATCCATCAAAGAATTACAGGCCTGTACATAAAATTGCAAGCCCTACAAAAATAAGCAATTTTTTTTAAATAGGCGTACCATTTTGTATGACGGTGGTCGTGTTGATGGCTTCGGGGAATTTCTCCGTGCCTTGTTGCTTGACGTCAAGCAACACGTCAGGAGGCCAATGTTCCACCCTCAGCGGCATAACTACGACCCCCCGATACCCAAACCCATGATTGGAGCAATGAGAGACTTTGTGTTATCTGGATGCTGCCGAAACAATGGAATTCAACCTTGCTATAATAACTTTACTCTCACCATAACAAAAATAGATTATTCAACATAAATCCTAGAGCTAAGAAATTCACCAAATCCGATTGAAACTCGTCTATGGTTAAGCCCCACTTAATTCCCTCTCCCACAGATCTCTCGTCAAGTTCCACACTTTGACAACCCCAGTTCCCATACTGTAGTTAAATGGTCCTAAGTCCGGAAATATAGCAAAAGCATGCGACTTACTTAACGTTTCCGACGTCTTTTAGTTTTACCCACATGGCCCCAATCGGCAGAAGCGACGTTGATACCTTACCATCGATCAAATTCTCCGCGGTGTGGTTCTTAACGCGTTTTCCTCGCCGTCCGTCATCAGCTAGTCTTAGCGGGGGTGGCGCTTCTCCACCTTCTAGGATGACCCACTGAGCCCGATATGTTTTTTTGATATGGGAAAATACATGGACAACATCGCCCACAAATTGAGTCGATTTGATCTGTAGGTTATCTGTGTTGATCGATCCATGCCTTTTGGTATCACGAGTCAGCACGGTTGGCACAATAAGGCCCGCCAGTAACTTATTTGGTATCCCAGCCATCGCATTTCGGGAGGTTGCTTTGGAGATGTTGGATGACGTGGGAAACTCATACAAGCCTGCCAGGAGGCCTGTACATGTCAAACGAAAATGAACCCGGGATTCAATCAGTATTAGCGGAAGTACAAGGGGAAAAATATCTTACCGCCTTCTGGCCTTCTGACGAGAAGAAAGTGTCGCTCTGTTGGGTTCGTGCGAGCTCGCCATTCAATTACATTAACAACGTCAAGTTCCTCTCTAGCTTTTTTTCGTTCAACCTTCATGGGATACGACGTTATGGTGCTTCCTTCCGGTAAGGGTTCGCATAGCGTGCAAGCATCTTCAATATCGGGGATGATTTCAGGCTATGGATGTCACATCAGAGCTGCCTCGGCGACTGATCAATAAAGGGACATACAATTATCCCTTCGGGTCCGGCCGTAATAAACCCTCGACACCAAGGCCGGAGTGGACACGAGCCACAATCAGGTTCACGTACTTTACAAACCGTGCTCCCAAGTTCAATAAGAGCTTGGTTTATGTCCCCGGGATATTGCGTTTGTTCCATGGGAGTGGCACTGGCGTCATGATCTTGTGATTCTGTAGAACCTACTAAATGTGATGTGAAGATAAGGCCTAATACGTTCTTTTTAAATTAAAATGAGAAATTTAGTTACCAGGATCAAGCTCGACGAGAATGCTCGCGGCAGCCCATAGGATGTCAAGCGTCGCTTTCGCTTTGGGGGGCGCGTGGAGTGCTAAAAGTCTACTTAACAAACGATTTACATTTCCATCAAGCTACCCAAGCACCAATGTCATGGTTAGAGCAGTTAAAGCGCATCACAGTTTGAAACATACAACAGGTACCCGTTCCCCATATGCAATGGAACATATTGCCCCAGCACTGTATCGGCCGATACCAGGAATATTGGCTTCCATATCCTTGGCATTATCAGGCAGCCTACCTCCATAGTTGGCTACTGCTTTTTTTGCACCCGCCAATAGGCGACTTGCCCTCGAATAATATCCGAGGCCTTTCCACAGTCCATTGACCTCGTCAACAGTTGCACTTGCCTAGGGAAGGAATCGTAAGGCCGCGGATCTAATGTGTTGATCCTCTACATACCAATGAGTGTATTGTTGGAAACCTTGATGAAGAAAGAATATTTAGACCTTATATCAGATGATGGTAAGACTTTGACGCACTGACTCATCCATCGACTGTAGTACGGAATGACGGTTGCGACTTGCGTCTGTTGAAGCATTATTTCGGATACCCATACCTAGCCAATTTGTAAGATGTCGTTCGAGGTGTTTCGATGTTTGGCCTACCTCATACGCCCTTTGAGCGCGTTCTTCTGGCCCCTGAGAAGGATCATAAGGTTTTCGCCACGGCATACCACGAGATGCGTGTACACCGGTGTACCATCGAAGAAGTCCAAGCCGAATAGCGGAAGGTGATTGTATGTCATGGGAAGATCTGGGGTGTATTTGGTTTGTATCACCACCAGCTTGCTCATTGGGATTAGAAAGTCTCGCAGGTTGATCGGACTGGAGGCGCCTCTTCTTCCTTTTCTGTGGATTCTCTAGACGCAACGTTTCACGATTTTTAGATGATTGGCTCGGCGAGTAATCCGAATCTGTCTCCTCAGATTCCTCGTTTTTTCGATTTTGTGTCAGTTCGACAGCCTCATTTATATTTGTATGCTGACGTTTTCCCATTACACGCGTCACCGCTCTTGCCAGTAGGGATATCAGGCTGTGTTTGACGGATTATTGCAGATCCACGCGTAGCGGACAGCGGTGAACCCGGAACCTTGAGGCCTTGTGCCTTCGAAGTTTGTCCGAACAGTGAAATAGACTTATACTAGTTGAACACTTTAAGCGGGTAATAGCTATAGATGCCACGTGGGTGCCACATGGGTTGGCATTCAAGCGCTGATCTTAGCCCACGGGAGCATTGTCTTGGCACGCATCCTTGTACTCTTTACCTTACCATTATAGCAACCTATAAAAAAAATGTCTTTCAGGTCACTTTCTTCTGCCTCAACAAAGTACAATGTACTGCCCACCCTTGTACTTGGGCCACAGAAAAACTCCTGGGAGAGACGCGACCAGACCACCCATTTACGCTCAGGCTCCCTATCGTTACTCTATGAAATTCAACGACTCCAAGGCCCTTCCACGACATATCACAGATCGACTAGCTGCAGAATTTTACGACCGAATTCTAGATCACATCCACTATTCAAAATCAACACTCTCAGCGTGCAGCCTCGTCTGTAAGTCATGGTTCTCCACCACTCGATACCATCTTTTTTTTGAGGCCAACCTCACGCCCAACCTTGTGCGACTTATACAATCATCGGACCACGCAATGGAAACGGTCGCACCACATATTCGTAATGTCGGGCTTGGCGGAGCGTGGATGAAAGAAAAACAACATAGTTTCAATCATGTCATGTTATTTCTACTCAGACTCGACAACGTCCAGGGACTTTACATAGAAACGTGGAATTGGGACGTTCTTAACAGCGCAACGTCAAATATGCTGATCAGAGCTCAAGGAACATTCTTTTGGAAGATCAATCAACTTCATCTGAAATACGCACGATTTCCATCATTTTCAATCTTCACTCGATTTATACAAGCTTTCCCATTGATTGAGGACCTCCTCCTTGACAATGTGACCTGGGACCACATAGAATATCCGTTTTCTGCTCTACCACCTCCTACATTCGCCGATACCGGCGGAACATGGGAACAAAATAAACGCCTCTCGCACTTGACGAAGTTACACATCCGATCTTGTCTTATTGACCCCATCCTAAATTGGCTCATCGATCAAGCTCAGTCTATCCCACCCATTCGTATCCTGTCACTTCCTGAGATCCAATCGAGCGAAATAAAACAAGTCGCAGTTGCCCTACGAACCTTGGGGCCATTTTTAGAGCACGTAGACCTTGGTTTCATGACATACAGCCCTTGGGGTTCTCCTTTACAAGGTTTGTAGTTTGTCAGGACCAGGCTACATCTTACGTGATATCTAATCTAGATATGTTGTATTCACTCTAGATCCTTCTGACTTGGTGGATCTTTCCTTCAATTCAAACTTGCAGAACATCCATATTCGTCAACTCACCCTCTATCAATTCCCCGACGACATTCCTGGAATCCTACAGGGCTCTCCCACATGGACCCAATTTCACGCGAGCAGCTCAAATATAACCTCGCAGTTTTCTTGGGTTTCCACGCTACTCTCCACCATTTCTTCCAGCCAAGTCCTAAAGCTCACCTTTACAGTGTGGCTCGGTACAGAACATCAACTGGACCTTCTTAACTGGACGGCTATAAGCGATGTCCTCAATAAACCCCCTTTCTCTTCCTTAAAAACATTCCGGATCGAGATCCTAGGAATGGGAAGAGGACGAGAGCAGGTTAGGGGCTGGCTGCTCGCACGGCTAGGGTGTTGGGCGCCGGCGGAAGCCACTCTTCAGGTAGCGTTTACAGATGAGTAACGTTATTGTCCTTTGGGGTTTTACATTTCGATGTATGCCACGATATTCACGCCCTTCACGATAGACTTCAAAGGATACCCTTTTCGTTCTTCTCACCCCCCGGTTCCCCTTCTATATCACTATTGCTTCGAATACAACTTGTAGCCATATTTTTTTTTTCCATCCCTTCCACTGCGTCGCCTTCGGATTTCGTAACTCCATGTATCATTGAATATACAAATTGTTTCTCATATCACCCTAGGCCTAGGTCTCAACCACACAGTGTCGGATGTTGTCGTAACGTTTCCATGCATAGCCGCGAACAAAACAGCCTCGATGATCCTGTTCGAGATCTACTTTCAGCTTTTGACATATGTCAGAGCGCGTTTATTCTGTACATGTCGAGATGCCGTCAATGAATTAAAGAAGACGTGTCGGCATGTGTTTGTTATTACTGCACACCGAAATTATCGGGCCTCAGCGGAAACCCGCAGTTGACATGCGAACTTAAAAGACCCTGTTCTGTGGCAAACATATGCCCTTGCTTTGTGGACACCGGGCAGGTTCTACCGTGGAAAAGAATATATATGTCCTTGCAGTAGTAGAGACTGGACAAACACCCAATGTCATTGTAACCGAAGTCCTACCTCCCCCGCAAAAAAACAAAAAAACAAAAGATCCAGACCTTTTGATTTAAACTGTAATGATATTTTGTCTTCGTGTATTATTTTTACTTGGTGGTCGGTTGTAGGCTCGGACAGGGTTCGTTGACTGTCGAAATCCCGATTTCACGACCTACGCCTTATCGGTGTTTTTCACTCGGGTTTTCCCTATTGCGCCATGTTGTGCGACTGGTCGATAACGTGAGTGGATGACTAGCTCCGGGATCGCATGGGACACGTTTGAGAATGAGTTCCATTCTCAGAAAGCTTCCTGGTGCGCTGCCTTAGACCTCCGCGGTCTTTGAGGTCGCCTACGTCCACGAGCATGTGGAGTCATAGCGATAATTATGCCACGGGATAAGGTTTGTTGCCAGTGAATTAATTATTACATGTGGTGGGACGGGTCCTCGGTATATAGCCCCGCGATAATCTGGGGGCATCTGACCTCATCTGGTGTATTTCGTTAATCCTCGAATAGCGCAGGTTGGATTGCAATGAACTTTATAATAAGAATGAGTGTTTGTGATTGGTACGCCACTCCTCAGAGTCCGAGGGGCAAGCGTAATACCGGAAGTGCAGGTGAGAGCCGGTGATAAGTATCACGATGAAGTATGGAAAAGCGGCTATTGCATATACCGACTCTTAGCTTTTAGGATAGGCCGGTAAAAGGGGTTAGACCTAGGGAGATATCTCTGTTGGAGTAGAATAGTGGGTATGCCTTCACAAGTGCGATAGGCATGCTTCGAGGGTTTATGGCCGCTTATGCATTCTACAGATCCAAGTTCAGCGACATAATCTCTTATTTCATCGTCTGGGTAGGTGGTCGTGCGGTGTGACATGTAGTATGGGGAGATAGACTTGTAGATGCTCATATGTTTAGTGTAAGCGAGGAGAGGCCCGAAGTTATGCCAGGACGATTTCAGTTGTGCTTGCTGGTGACCTACCGGGGGCCGGGGGCGGGCAGTGGGGGTTTCTTGGAACTACAGGTCTCTTCTCCTTCATGTCAGGCTTGGGGGTGGAAAAACAGGGGAGAATGTTGGAAACTCTGATTAAGACCGAGCGCTAGCCACCATTTCCTGTGCGAACCGATCAAGGGATCATTGAACGCCCATGCCCCCTCAAAGCAGTGACCTGTAAAACGGCATAACTTGGGAGTCGAGTCGAGCGAGTAAAACGATAAGTAGGATTTTTATAGGCAATGAGCAAGTCAACATACCTCATTATAAAGTCAGGTATCCCAAGTCTGGAAAAGCAAGTTGGTTGGTAGCAGTTTCTGCCAGGGTTGGCAATGCATTCCAGTTGTCTCAGCCATTTGATGGAAAATCAAATTCCATTGATCGAGTCCTAAGTGAAACCCTAGCGGCTTATGTAATCAAACGCCACGTCGTGACGAGGTGACACGTTAACTACCCAGAGCTCTCTCTCGTTCACCACCACCACCATGGCCTCTCGAATCAGCATTGCTCGTCCTCAGCCCAACTCGTTCAACGTAGATCCACATGGTCTATCAAATTCTCGCCCGTCCTCAGGCTATCGCGCTGCTAATCCCGACGATCCCATTGAAAAGCTCCGGGCATTCAGTCAACAAGTTGAAGACAACATTGAAATATACTCGCAACCACTGAAACCTCATTTGCCGGCCATTGGTCGTTTCATGATTGTTGTGACGTTCTTGGAGGATGCATTGAGGATCATGACCCAATGGGGTGATCAAATATGGTACTTGCAACAGTGCGCACCCTATTCCGAACTTTACACTTTTATGCCTGATATGTATTCTGCATCTATTAGACATAGGAAATTCCCCTGGGGCATATCTCATTTGTTCCTAATCATCAACGTTCTGGTGAGACTGTCGCTTGCAACTTGAAGCATGAGAGAACTCACTAATGCGCCCAGACAATGTTGTCGGGTTCCTCTGCCGTCATTCTTAAACGATACACGGAATACGCCGTCGCCGGGCTTCTCGCTGTTGTAATCATTCAAGGATTCGGTTATGGTCTTATTTTTGACCTCAACTTCTTCCTGCGCAACCTGAGCGTCATTGGTGGTCTCTTTATGGTGTTTAGTGACTCTATGGTGTCTCGAAAAGCACTTTTTGCAGGTCTGCCCACTATCAGTGAAACTGACCGCAAAAAATAGTATGTTTATTTCTCCTACCTGCTTTCACAAATTTGATCTTTCTTCCGTAGTTTCCTTCTTGCTGGACGTGTTCTCCTAATCTTCCTTTTCCTTGGTTTTATTCTTCAAGGAGAATGGAGTATTGTCCGAGTATTCGTATCAATCTTTGGCCTCGCTGCCTGCATTATGGTTGCTGTCGGCTTTAAAGCCAAATGGTCCGCTGCCTTCCTCGTCTTGGTCCTGAGTATATTCAATGTATTCGCCAATAACTGGTGGAGTGTACATTCTGCACATCCTCAACGAGATTTTCTCAAGTATGTTACTTAATTTATTCAGAATTTTAAAAAACACTAAACCCGTTATCTAGATATGATTTCTTCCAAACTCTTTGTTAGTATTCTAATCGTCGTGGTGTCGTTTATTATTAATGTAACCATATCTAGCTATTGTTGGTGGTCTGATTCTGCTCGTCAACATGGGTCCCGGTATGTAGTTCTATACCCATTTTCACATATCTTCTTAATTCTTTTTCAGGTGGCTTATCAGTGGACGAGAAAAAGAAGACATATTAGAAAGGGTATCTGGATGTTTTGCACATGTATGGCCCCTATCGGCGAGCTACCAGTCGAATGAGGATATCGAGAGTTAAGACCGGAAAAAACGTTGAGCTGTCAGGACCCCTCGCCTGCACATATATTTATTCTTTGTCTCACCAAAATAATCACGCTCCTTTGGATTCGTTGTTTCCCTTGGGCACAACTATGGCCTCATAAAAGGGGTTTGTATTCGACATTCAGGATGCAACGGGAACCTTGATTCTTAATCAGTTGCCAAAGAGCAGACCCCTATTCTCCAAGACAACCTATTGATTTGAGTCTTCTGATAGCCCAATAAATATGGAGCTGTCGTAGTCGTTATAGATATATATGTTTTGATTCCTGCGAGGTCAACTTATACTTTGGTGGCTGTGCAAAATAAAAACGTGACTGAAATTTGATTATGTGCCAGACCCTTTCTAAATTTTACTCATCTAATCAACCAACATGGTCGCCGACGTGAAGGTCTACACAGTAAACGGTGCAGTTGCAGGGTCATCCTCATCATTACCGGATTGGCTCACACAGAAACGTGCCTCTGCGAAGGGGAAGGGAAAACGAGCAGTTCGAGAGCATGTCGAAGGCACGATTGAGCTCATTCAAGGTTTCGAGTTTCCGGAGGCCAGCAATCGAATAAAAACTACTCGAGATGGTCACCACGCCATTGCAACCGGCACTTACAAGCCCCAAATGCGGGTTTGGGACCTCGATCAGCTCTCTCTAAAATTTGAACGTCATTCAGATGCGGAAAATGTTGATTTTGTTGTGCGTGAGTTACTTTGCGGCGGACGACCTACCTTGAAAACTTTGTGACCATGTTTCACCTGGTAGATGCTATCGGATGATTGGACAAAATCTATACACCTTCAGACAGACCGGACGATTGAACTACATACTCAAGGGGGCTTTCATTATCGCACACGGATACCACGCTTTGGCCGCTCGTTGGCATACCATTTCCCTTCATGCGATGCTTATTTCTCGGCTTCCGGGAACGAGGTTTATCGTCTCAACCTTGATCAAGGACGATTCATGACACCGCTCACGCTTGAAGACGATGTCGGGTTTGAAATAGATGGGGTCAATACGATAGACATAAATCCTGCTCATCAGCTGCTTGCTTTTGGTGTTGATGGGAACGGGACTGTTCAGTTTTGGGACCCACGATCCCGTTCGAGCGTTGGCACCTTACGGCTCCCGAAAAGTAGACTAATGCAAATGGGGGCGGAAGTAGACATGGGTCTCTCGGTTACAGCCATATCATCCCGTGCGGACGGCCTATCGTATGCTGTTGGCACGTCTACGGGACACACTCTACTCTACGATATCCGTGCAACCAGGCCATTTGCAACAAAAGACCAAGGCTATGGCCTCCCAATAAAAAATGTCATCTGGATCGAGGGTGGGAGCAGAATGACGGGAGATGGGATGGTCATCAGCGCTGATAAGAAAGTCATCAAAATTTGGGACCGAAACTCAGTATGTTTTTCTATAATCTAATATTAATGCTAACTCAAAAACGCCTAGCCCGGGTCAAACTTCGCGTCTATCACCCCTGCACAAGATCTAAATCATCTACACCATGTACCCGGGAGTGGTCTACTCCTAACGGCTAATGAAGGTATTCAGATGGCTACCTACTACATACCACAACTTGGTCCAGCACCTCGGTGGGCAAGTTTCCTAGAAAATATCACTGAGGAAATGGAGGACCAGACAGTGCGATCAGTGTATGAAGATTACAAATTCGTGGAACGAACAGAATTAAAAACGTTCGTTGATGCCACTAATTTTGTCCTTTTGTTTGCGTTAATCGCTAGCTATAATATAGCCTTGGACTGGACCACCTTGTGGGAACACCCACGCTCAAGCCTTACATGCACGGATACTTCTTATCTCTCAAATTATACGATGCTGCACGGCTTATCGCCAATCCATTTGCGTACGCTGAGCATCGGGAGAAAATGGTTCAGGAGAAGATGGAGAAACTGGCCGAAACACGGATACGCTCGAAGAAGGAGGTTGGGGTCAAGGTAAACAAGGCTCTAGCAGAAAAGATCCTGAGAGAGGAGGAGAAGGAGAAGAAGAGGGAGGAGAGGAGAAGACTGAGGAAGGCCGAGAAGGAAGTCGCTGATGCAGATATGGTGGTTGATGAAGAGCCTGTTGGAGAGGATGAGGAAGCTGGGAAGACGAACATTCTCAACGACCCTCGGTTCTCAGCCGTGTTCGAAAATCCAGAATTTGCTGTAGATGAGGAGAGCAGAGAATACGCATTAATGAACCCCTCTGCAGCTGCACAGAAGAGGAATGGAATCCGAGGGAAGACCGCCGTTGAGGATGAAGAGGAGGAGAGCGATAAAATGTCCTCAGATGGCTTGGGTGAAAGTGAAATTGAAAGCGAGAATGATGATAGTGATGATGGCGGAAGCGATAGCAGCGATGCCGGTGGTCAGTCTTTCGCTTTCCTGTCACTTTTTTTTCTTCTCATTCAACACTTTATTTTCCTACGACAGAACTCAACAAGTTTGATCCTCGCGCTCGCCCAGGACAGAAGAACGCTCGAGCACAAGAAGCATATACACGAACCCGGGAACAGAACCGCGTCGCTGGTTTCAACTTTGTTCCCATGCGTGTCGATGGCGCAAACAACATGCGGGGTTCTGACAAAAATGCCACCTTTGGTCAACGGAGGGAGTCGAAGGGGTCGGCAACCAGACGGGAGCAGCCTTCATATAGTGCTGCAGATGGAGGCATGGAGTTGAGCTGGGTGCCCTCATCATCTGAGCCAAAAGACGCCGATGATATGTTAGTTCCTGGTGGTGGACCTCCTAAAAACAAGGGCAAAGGGAGGAGGCCGGGTGTGGAGTCGTTTGGTGCTGGTATGGAGAAAGGTGGGGAGGAAAGTTCTTTGCGGATGAGCGACAGTGATCGCAAAGGAAGGACGCAAAGGAGGAAGGGTATCCGAAGTGGAAGCAAAAACGTGTTTAGGAAGATTGACGGATAATAGGTTGGTCGAAGTACATTTAAAGAAGTCACATTCAGCGCCCGGGGGGTATCTAGATTACCTTAATGATGTTTTGCGATGCCCATTGGGGCAATCTTTCCGCAATTAAACAATATGTTTTGAGTTTCCAATGTGGGACGTTAAACTGAATCCTATTCAGAGTTCTGTAAGGCTTTTTTTCTAGGGCGCTTGCTAAACTATCCCAGTCCAGGCCCTCCATCTCTTCAAACCTCGCAGGTATGATTTCAAACAATAATTCCTCCATACAAGTTGATGTGACCTGATCAAGTAAAGTTGAAGCCCATTTTAAAGGGTTGACCCAGCGATATTCAACTCTTTCGTCTAATTGGAGATTCATTATGTGGATCGAACGCAATTTGACGCTCTGTGACAAAAGGCTCACTGATAGATGGCAGTTGTGTTAGCAATGTTTATAGGGGAAGAGAAAACTTACCTTGGTTCGGATAATTAAAATCTTCCAGGCTAATGTGTTCGAGGTTGGTTCCAAAGGAGCGGATAATATTGGCTACATAATTGCAGCTACTCCCTCCCACCACTCGTCCCAATCTGATAGACCGAAGGGGACTGTCGCGAATTATATGCTCAAGGTCGTAGAGGCGTATTCCTGAGCTCACATCGAGTGTGTGAAGTCCTGTGGGTAGGCGATGCGGTCCTGCGTGCCCAGGCCATTCTATAGCGTCGAAGTATAGTTGCCTAAGAGTAAGGTTGTGCACACTCGGGAAGCTTTCTGTAAGCTCCAATAAGAGGCTAGGAGTATTGAAATACCCATCGGACAAGTTTAGACACTTGATATGAGAGAATATGTGTTTTAGTGCTTCAATCTGCGATGCATAGTCATAGTCCGTATCCGATGAGTCTTCCCATAATTCAGAGGAAAATCGGATGTCATGCAACCGGAGCGATGTAATTGAAGACGCCCAAAGGAATTCTTCCTTATTCAATTGATCGCGGCATTCCCAGAGATTTATAGTGATTTTCTTGATATGAGATGGGGAAACAGTAGAGCCTGGAGAGTAGAGCATCGCAGAAAATGATGCTGGTAATGCGAGTGCATTGAAGCGAATCTCTCGGAATAAATGGAGACGGGTAGTTGGGAGCCATGCACGGCACACAATACTACATTCAAGGAGGGCATTTAGGTCATCATGGAGATGGTCGATGATAACGTCGTAAACCTCGGATGGGATGTTGACTCTCGTTGAGTCGAGCGCATTGTAGGAGATTTGTTGTGTTTCCCATTGTAACTCAGAATTGACAGGCATAACAGCTCTGGAAAAGGTCACCATAGGTATGATAGAGAAGGCAAGAAGGCATACAGCTGTGGCTACGACGCGGTCCCGATTGGCTTGGCCATCACGAATCCCAACTCCGCACCGAGAAGCTCGTCAATAATTCCGCGGCTCCGCCAGACAACTATCGCACTAGATAGTACTCCTTCGCCGGTGTTGTATTGATATCGCTAACCGGATCTTTATGTAACTTCCAGCTCTTATCTCCTCCCCCCCCCCAGGGTACCCGATCAGCACGCCAAACTTAAAAGTAGGATGATTGATACCACTCCCCCATGTACGCAAAACGCAAGCGCACATAAGCAATGAATTAATACTTCCCAAAGCTGGAGGTCAGATACGGACATGCAATTCTGCAAAAAAAACTCTAAGGTAGTGGCTTTCATAGCGCCCTCCCAGGAGCAAGCTTATGGGGCACGGGCGTTAATCTGATACTGCATTCGACTGCATTTTGCGATCGCAATTCGCCATTGAACAACCGTACCAAGGTGTTCGAGATCACACCTCGGTCGTGTACATAAACAAACTCTCGCCACCGGTAAATTCTCTGCTAGTACTGCGGAAGTCAGGAAGGACGCAAGTTGTAAGATCGCCAGTAAGCCGCATCCCTATTGAAAAGGAAAACACAGCCGTTGCGTAGGTAGACGTTTGACGTTTTAGCGTTCTCATCTAAAACTGCGATCTGAAACTAAGATAAACCGACCTAACATTGGGAGGGAAGTGGGAAAAAACCAATACTTTCCGTGCACCACATATGAACCGGATTGACAGATTTTTTGAGTCTGTGTGAATGTAAAAGGCAATATTTTTGATTGCCCAGCTCGACTATTTATGTTTTAGCCGCATATTGTCTCTAATCGTCCAGTTAGCAGGCTAGGTTTTCAGGACGCGATTGCAAGATGTTAGCCTCATCATATTCAACCATATCCCTCAGAGTACACATTATGACACGATACATACAAACTTCAGGGCGTAACAGCTGATACTATTGTGAAATGCAATACAGAAACGGAAGTAACCTATATGCTTGTGTCGTCGCCTTGAATGGCCCAATAGGATGAATGAAAATGGATATAAAATCAGAGATCATGGACAAAATATCAGGCCATGCGTTACCGGTCGTCGCGATATCATAGACTTCTGGTGGGGGGTTGGAGTTTCGTGTTCATTGTATCTTGGATTTTCAAGAGCACGAGGGTTGCTCAATAATTAAAGTTGACTACACACAAGTAGGTGCAAAACGATTCAGTGACATAGTGCTGCAGTTGCAAAATGGTTGGTTATCGGGGTCGGTGATCAAGAAACGTAAGCCAGTGATCCTTCATTTCTTGTTGTCGAACGGTCATGTCAAACCGATGTCAAACGGACCATTTACTCAATATCCTATATGAGTGCCTTATCACCCCACTTAAACATGGATTAGTGTGGTGGGAACTTAGAAGCAGAAGAGAGGGTCAGGTGGGATGATGTTCGCTCTCATGTGCACAATATACAAGCCTAGGTAAGTAAGCCCATCGATTCTTCAGAAATTCAATGACCACTAAACATATATTCACCTCTGCAGATGGCCTGGTTCTGAGGTCTCTACGAGGAGCGGTAGCAGCGAACCCATGTCTAAAGTTGTGAGTCCCCTTGTGTCGCCAGAAGTTTATGTCGTGTGCTCAGAATGTATGTCCCAGGCACGCCCCCTCTAAATCGGTCTATGTTGCGTCTCAAAGATCTTATCACGGCTCCCAACCAACAGTAGCTGTGATATCTGGTGGTGGATCAGGCCATGAACCTGCTCACGCAGGATATACTGGGCAGGGGATGCTTACCGCTTCTGTCTCGGGAGACATATTCGCCAGTCCTAGTGCTAAGCAGATTCTACACACTATCAAACTCGCATCGGCGTCGCCGCCTCAACAATCTTCTTCTGAGGCTCGGACGGATCCTCATATTCCATTAAAAGACGTTCTCGTTATCATAAACAACTATACTGGTGACAGACTTAATTTCGGGCTTGCCATCGAGAAAGCACTTGTCTCGATGCCCATCAAGATCGAGAGTGTAGTAGTTGCCGATGACGTTTCTCTGCTACATTCAACTTCAAACCTGGTGGGACCTCGTGGTCTTGCGGGCAACATCCTTGTTTGCAAAATCCTCGGAGCATTCGCTGAAAGAGGCGCCCCCCTAGCATCTGTGAAGCAGTTGGGAGATGCTGTCGTTAATAATTTGGCTAGTGTTGGGGTTGGCCTGGAACATTGCCATGTTCCTGGACGGGCGCCCTGGGGGGCTGGCACGGACCAGGGAATGATCATGGGCCAAGATGAGTGTGAGATAGGCCTGGGTTTGCACAATGAGCCCGGCGTAACAAGGAAGGGGATGGAGAGTCCAAATGCAGTCATTCGGGAGATGATCGACTTAATTATACACTCTAAGGATGGCAGTGGGGGTAAATTCTTGAATACACCAAAGGAATCGGGACACAGCGACGATGTCATACTGTTCGTTAACAATCTCGGTGGAATGTCACAACTAGAAATGGGTGCTGTATTAGATGAAATTCTTGCCCAGCTAGGTCAGTTTTTGTACTAGGTTACCTGCTTCATGAGTTGATAATACTCTTAGACGATTTGGGAATCTATCCGGTCAGAATATACCTTTCTGCGTACATGACCTCATTGAACGCCCCTGGATTTTCATTTTCTATTCTGAATATATCTGCTGCTCACAAAATGTTCCGTTCTCACATCCTTTCGGACCCTATTGATGTCCCTTCCAAAAACATCACTGACCTACTCGATGATTCGACTGATGCCCTTGCCTGGATCGGGGTTCGTACCAGTTGGCCTACGAAAGGAAAGGATAGGCTCCTACGGTTGGCTGCACCGCCAGCGGGAGAGATGTCACTTTCAGGTCATGTAGATATTAATTCAAAGTGGAACCTCACGGACATACCCTCAGGCGCAGTCAAAAGCGCAATCACTTCTGCGTGTGATGCCGTTTTTAGCGTGGAAAGGGACCTGACCGAGTATGATACCATTTTGGGGGATGGAGATTGTGGCGAAACATTTTCTGCCGGCGCGAGAGGTATACCTTCTTGCTGGATTCGGGAATCTTGGTTAATATAAACTTCAGCGGTCCTTGCGGCCCTAGAGAATGGAAGAATAGAATTGAACGAGTGCAGCCTGGGAGAGGTCGTGCGTCGGATCGCCGATGTTTTGGAAGACTCCATGGGAGGGACGATCGGTGCTCGTAAGCTGTTTACAATGACTTTTGGTAATCCATCGCGTTATTAATGGACTGCGTAGTATTTGGGATTTTCTTCACAGCTCTCTCTGCAGCTCTGCCCAAGGAGGCAACGACGCTGGCTTCCCTTCGTCCAGAACAAGCTTTCGAAACCGCGCTACGAGCACTGGGAAAACATACACCAGCAAAACAGGGCGATCGTACTCTTGTTGACGCTCTAGCTCCATTTTGCGCAGCTCTTTCCTCCGGTCAAAGGTTGGAGGAAGCAGTCGAGAAGGCAAAATATGGGGCTGAACAGACCAGAAATATGCGGGCCGTCTTAGGTAGAGCGACGTATGTTAGTACGAGTGGGGACCCGGAAAGTGATACCCTTCCACCCGATCCAGGAGCTTGGGGCGTAGCTGCTATCCTCACCGGGTTTTGTCATGGTCTGCGTACTGCCCAATAGTTTATGTTGGTAAGGGCTTAGTGGGATGTTAGTCTGTTTGTATTGTGTGGCGGTTCATCATCATGCATCATGGCTCAAAAAATGGGAACAGATTGAATTTGTCAACTGTGATGGCACCTTTCAAGTGTTGTTGTGAATGAGTAAACAGTCACAGCATGATCAAATGCCAAGGATCGGGATATCATCATGCCAAAGATTGCCTCCCCCCACGAATGGTCTCAGGTTTTGACTTGTTACTAACAACGAGCGCTCTTGCGTCATATTGTAACAAAATGTTCCTGTGCCTGTACTCTCGATTTTACCCCATCAACGTACAAGCCAACGTTTCACGTCAACCAAGTCCTAGACAGGATGATATGAGATTTTAAAAAATACGCCGCAATCGATTTGGATAGTGATCACACGAGTTACAATTCCATTACATACATAGGAGGGAACGAACGTAAGTTCAGAACGAGTGTGGGTTGGGATGGTCGGAGTGAATAATAGGATGGCGAAAGAATGTCTATGGAAGGTCACGGCTCGAACTCCAGAGTCCAGTTAGTTATTTTCGATCAAGCTCGTATGAAGGGGTATCATAGTAGTCATCTTCATAAAATGACTCCATCTCTTCACCTAGATTACCTACGGTCATAGACACGAATTTCATGTGCGCGCTGGACGTCAAATGTATGCTGTTAGGTAGGCGGCCCCCTGACGGCGCTAATGTTGAAGGGGCACGAAGGTTTAGGACGAGGCGGGAGACCATCGTTGATGTGATTAACTTGCTAAATGCGGCCGCGACGGCTTTCAGGTCACCGGGGGCAAGCTGATTATTTGAAAGTTAGTAGCAGCTCAAAGTAGCTATAGTTAAGAAAATGCGTTACGAAATAGATCAACGTGTTCATGAGATTTGCCATGAAGATGACAAAGAAATACATGATTCCATCTCTTGCGAACCTATGGAGGGTCCTAGTGGAGAATAAGCTGGGCCGACTGTAGAAAAAGAAGTTGATTACGGTGCGTTTCCCGACATAAGATAAGACCCGGATCTCCAGAGAGTTAGGCCGAATACGACAGCATCAGTGACTAAGGGGAACACCCATTGAGCGGCTGTCGTAAATAATCAATTGATCAAAAGATATCTCAAGAGATGTCATAATTACGATGACTTACAAAAGAGTGTGTTCGTGCTTGTGAATATACATCCTGCAAAAAAAAAAAAACAAGGATCAGAATTATTCGGGTACCCTTCCCCGAATAGTAGTTACCGACAAGCCCGGGAGGCAAGGGAACAGCTAAATGTGAAATTAGTTTCGCGAACTCCACAGTATAATTTCAGTACATACGAAATCCATTGGCAATCCCGATGAATCCCATAACGAGTTGGACGATCCAGAGTGTCATAAGGAAAAATAGGATCCTAAGGCTGTGTGCATAGAGGGCATACACTCTAAGTATCATTATGACTGAGGAAGCGGTTCATTATGGGATCTCGCATATGTATTAGATATAATGACATACGCTCGCAAACTTGGATTATGCGTCAAACATGAGTTGTTGAATGAGGGAGGGTCGGATAACTCACCCGCTACAACTAGGACGGTCGTTGTCCCAACGAAGGGCACAAAACGGGTGCATCTGTAAACATAAAATTAAGACTGCGGGATATTCGCTTGGCCACAAGGTTAATTCACGTCTAAATATGCGAATGGTTATATGAGTACTAAACCTACACTTTTAGTAGGCGTACATACCGACTTGTCCCACACCGGGTCGTCATAGGCTTAACAATACAATTCAGGGATATACCTCACCTGATAAGGTTTACGCTTACCTTCCGTGACTATGATAACCGTGATGGGTGTAATATAACGGTTAATCAAAAATAGCATTGAGGCACCCGTTATTTGCTGCTTCCAAATCCGCTCAACCTAGCGAAAAGAAATGGGGAAATTTTTCACATTTTATAAACAGACTCACCTCCGCTGAGAAAGTTAATACTACAACCTATGGTGAGTCTACGGATCGTAGCCCTTAAAAAAGCTACTTACTGTGGTCATACATTAGGAAGGTAACACAGGCCGCTTCAAAATATTTGCCGACCAAACTAGTGGCAATTTTAGTTTAACGAAAGGGCGGAGGCGAATTAACTCACAGGTGCTCAGCTGCAGACTCAAAGTGGGGCAGGGTGAGTGCGGGGTGGGAAGCCATGGCGAAAGAGATATCCGGGTCCTCTATCTATATGCACTCCACCATGGGCCATGTTTTAAATACTGGCCACGGAATGTTCGGCCATCACTTACACTTAACTTAGTTAAACGCTTGACCACCCCAGTCGTACGCTATTGTCAGAAATGCCTCATTTGAATAATCGGTACGCAAGAGAAATGTCAGGTGCTATACTTACAATATGATAAGGGACACCTCATTGATTGACTGGGTTTTGAGATTGGCGTGATACATTATAATGTAAACCCAAACATCCACTTGTAGCTGGTGTACCATCGCGACGTCTAATCCTAGCAGCTTCGTGCGAATCTCTCTTCGGTGAGGAAGCTATGGTGTGATGGGGAGCAAAATTAACGAGATAAATACTTGTTAAGGAACTCAAGGTCTCACCCATGTTAATTATATGATGGAATGTCGGATATTGTACTGATGTCTGTGTCAATAAATTAGAGCTATGAACATTCGCCGACACTTCTCGTACCCAATAGAGTTCTTCTCTCTCACACAACCACAAGAAAAATCTCACTCACGAGTAACGAAACACTTATCTCCACCAGCATGCTGTGGACGTCAGAAGAAGTCTGATCATCTAAAAGCTTTATTTGCACGCCAATAAATATCAACACATGCCAAGGCAATTGTGCCAAAAGCATGATCAACGAGAGCACGGTTCCAATACGACGAGCGTTGAAGATAGATAATGGGAACAACAAAGGGCTCCACCCCTCCACAAGGCAAGAATAAACGTACAGTCAAATTCCGTTCAGGGAGCATATACTTATGCCTAAAAATCAATATAAATGATTGTCGTTAAGATCTGAGATCAAGACGTTGAGAACTGGTGATAATTGTCAACACTTGAGCGGCCGTGAATCAGTCCTATTAGGACTGCGTATAATTTGGTCGCCATAATTATTGTGGTTCTGTCCGTGTTCGGTAGGTACACCCTGATATCCAAAGGTTTTTTTGAAGTTAGTTTCTGTGCTGTTCAAATTCGAGACCCGGGAAAATCTTGAGAAATGCTCTATCCTTGAATGTCTGTCGAGAAGTAGGCATCTCGAAGATGTGTTGGTATTTAGATGGATATAATGCGGCGCACTAGTGCCCAGCCTGAGTTCATGAATCTCAAAAAAGGTAGATTTAGAATAAGCAGTGGTATGTGCATGAAGAGATACGATTGTAGTAGCGAGAAGTTCGGGTCTCGTTGGCGGTGCCTGGGGTCCCCCGGAAACAAAGTTCACATTTTATGACTTCCGTTTCTAAATCCTGTTCGGAATGAAGACACCTATCTACTTTGCCGTTGCCTTTTTCTCATGTCTATTCGTCCATGCAACAACGACGGGAACTCTGTTTGAGGTATGCGTCAACGGTTTTTTCGCATGGAGTCTCGACTAACAATAGTACTATAGGCACGAGCACCTCCGGGAGCTGTCGAAGTTCTGAGTATTTTCAACCCTACCGTAGTCGACCATTTCTACACTACGAATGCGAGCGAGATCCAGCAGTTAACAGACTTCTATGGGTATGAGTCTGAAGGAACAAGCACTGGCTTCATCTTCCTTACCGAACAACCCGACACCGTCCCACTGTTCCGCCTATATAGCTTAGGTGCTGCCGATCACATGTATACAACGTCGACGCAGGTGCGGGACCATGCAGTCAAACGCCTCGGATATTTCGTAGAGGGTATCCTCGGGTTCGTCTACACTGAAGATGGACCTGGCCGGCTCCCGTTCTTTGGTCTGCACAACCCTAATCGAATCGACCACTACTACACCACATCTGCTGATCAACGGGACGACGCTGCGAAAAATGGATGGAATGTAGAGGGTGGCGTAGGATATCTACTTTCGCCTTAGTTTGTTCGGTGTGTGCTTTGTATCGAGTTCCATTGCCGCTCACTGGAATGGTTTGATAGCATGCTGCTCACCAGACTCCCACTTCGTGAAACCTTCATTATACATTACGCAAGTCTCCAGCTACCATGTTATCTACGTTTTGCTTTGGAAACGACGGACATTGATTCACCTAATCGCCAGACACTAGAATACTGGGGTGTACGTGTGCTTTTACATTTAGACATATCAGTAATATTTTCTATCAACTAAAACCCTACGGGAGATCTTTCGTCATTAATCCAAGTCTACATTAAGTGTACAATCTGGTATATCCTGGGCTCAATCCACAACCTCCACCAATTCAGTATCAACTACTATCGTGTTCCGTTTCGTCATGATATGCACAGACGCGTAGTCTCCATGCCGGCCTCGCCTTGTGATACTCTGGATCAAGCATAAGCCTCAAGGTATCATCCTTCCCGGATTGTCCCCGGTACCACAACCCCAACAGCCTCCCATACTTTATTGCATTTTCCACATCTCCTAGCGCAACGTAAGCGCGTACTATGGCATAGACATGGTGTCTATAAGCATCAGAAGCCTCCAAAGCCTCCTGCTTGATCACCTCCAGCCATTTCAGGCTTGTGTTGATAGTTTTGTCGTCAGCGAGCAGAGGGTCGGCTATCCAATCGTCAAAGTCAGACTCAATGAGCCCTATACTCTCCCGAAGCCCGAGACGCCGCTCATCTGATTCGGTGGTGTCAGGTGTACATGATGCGCAGATACAAACAATCTCGTATGGTGCGAGGTACGCCTGTCGATGTGCGGCCTCTTCTAGGACATCACAGTACGACACAAAGATTTCCTCTCCCGCCTTAATATCCCGAGTTGCTCGTAGTTGAAAAGAGAACGAAGGGACGTCGAAGAGTCGATCTGCAGATGGACTACAACTGTAACACTTACCTAAATTCTGAGATGCTCGAACGGGAAACAACCACGCACCTATGATTGATACGCGACATTATCTTACAGACAGCGACATAGCTTCCCTCAGGCACCGAGTCTTGTAATTTATCAACCTCGAATCCGTTCGTCCGGACAATTGCTGTGATGGGCCCACTACCATCTTTAGTGTGGCTATTTGCCAGAGCCATGAATGCCGTTTGATTTTCCGGCTCCAGGCGCTTAAAGCACATCTCCAGCAACTTCTCCCATTCAAAGAGCATCGCTTGGCGCAATTGTTCTGGCGAGAGCCTCTCTCCACGTTCCTCTATACCACCAGGGATCTTGATCCCAATGGGCGATATAGTCAGTGGTCGTTCGGTGAGAATATGGTCGCCCATGGAGAGATCCGTAGTTGCGTACATCCCCACACCCATTGGTGTCGGGCCCAATCGATAAACCAAACTCGGAGGTTCGATTGGTTCTTGTGGGAATCCAGGCGTCGCGAGGATGGCGCGTTTCGTCGACCCGCGAATGAGGCATTCAGTCCAGCCTCCAGGGACGTCGGAGAATTTCGTGTCAGGGGGTTGGGATGGCACTTGTGTGAGGATAAGCTTATGGTCAGGATAGTCTTCTGTTTCTTCGGCCAGTTCTTTCAAAACAGTTGGCCCGGCTAGGTAGCCCTCAGCTGAGGGTGCTTCTGTCGCGTCGATATATGGCGTTAATTAGATGGTTCGGTTGCCATTGAGATCAAGAGGATTACCTTCTTCCTCGGCATTAACAAAAGGAATTTTGCCTAGGTATTGCGTTTCATGCTCCACGGCTACTAGAGCAGATCGATGGAAGTGATCACAGGTTGGGTGATGCCATAACTCGAGAGAGCTCATTACATACGGGTGTCCATGTTGTGTTTCGCAGCTAGCTTTTTGGCTTTTTGGCTATTGAGGAACCCACGCTGCATGTTGATAGGAAAGGGTATCGTGGCGAAGCTGAAAGGTCTGGAAGGAAAATATCTTCGAACAATAGTTCTGATATCCTGCTCTATATGCTGAAACCTGTGTTTAGTGTTATCAGTTGGGCAACGGGCACGGATGTGCTCCTTGTCGGGATCGACCTGCTTGTAGAATGGGTTCCCTTTATGTGTATGGTAACGATACTGCTCAAGCTAAAGTCATCGCCATCGTGGGTCAACCTGAGTTCACAGTGTCAAAGATTAATTAATGAATTCGAGGACACGTGATTGTGAAGTGCGCGTGGAATTGAGGGCTGAAGATATCAGACTCGTGTTCTCCACACAGTGGTCGGGCATAACCATTTCTTCGTGGTCGAGGATGTTACTCATATATGCAAACCTGTTCGAAGGCCATCGCACAAACTTCCGGAGAAGTAACACCTCCAGTCAAGCAAGCCCACCCAATCACATAAAATAGGTGCCAATAAGACACCATAGGCACGACGAAACCACTCAGATTCTAGACCTTATTCACTGGTGTCTAATATTAGTGGTATAATTTTCCGTGATCTGATCACACCATGCATAAAGATTCTAAACCATCTTCTAGTGTCGCTGCCCCCGTCCAAGGCTTCTTTTCGTCTCAGGTGCATCTAAAAATCCACCTAAATCAAGGGCGTTCCGTGCCGCTTGGTTAATGTGTTTGAACCTGTCTGGGCCCAGGTGGATTCCGCCGAAATACCGCGTTACGATGACAAGAACATTATTTACTTCCTGAGGGGTTCAGTGGATGAGAACAACAGACATTAATAGTAAGCACGCAGACGGACCAATATTTGGAGAAGATGTGCCAGTCGGCCTCCAGCCGCTGTTTCACCATCGTCATCGTTATCTTAGAGAGGAGTTTTTAGTTAGAATATAAATTTATAAAAGAGGTGGATCCCACCTTGGTGTATTAATGTACCTATTTGACATCGCCAGGCATTGATTATAGGATGAGCGGCTCGAGATATTCGTCGATCTGTCATGAGGTAAGATAGCACTAGTGGGACCTAGTGTATACAATCAGGCGTGGTCAGCACGAGCACCTAGCCTCCTGCTTGCCTGAGAAGGATGTGTAATCCGACACGCTCGTCCTACAAATGCACTTTTGCGATCTGTTATTGCTTCGGCGGTGAATAACTCGAGACCTTCTGGTAATGTATTTATGGTGATGATGTCCTCCGGGGAGGGACTATGCTCAATCTTTTCAATACGCTCGCTCTCTGGCTGCGCTTTTGCATCCTCCCGAACCAACTCTCCAGCTTTTTCCGCGGTGAGGTGCTCTTCGTACCATGTAGTGCATCTTTCGATAACGCTCGTAAGTCCATCAAAGACACAAACCGTATCCGGAGCCCACTCGACCCCGTTGACTGATATGAAAGTTCTTAGCACTGATCCAAATAGAGCGGAGTCAGCGCCAAAGGCCCCGATGTATCGAGACAGTAGTTGGAGTTGGGGAGGCGACGAGACAGGGTATGTTGGAGGGATCGAAACAAGGACTCTCACTGTAATTTCATCGTGGGGTGATGGAAGGCTGAATTTTATTCTCTCGAGGTTCACTGGTTAAGGTGGAAAACTCACCTCAACTCTGCCTCATATCGCAAGGTTCCTTCGTCCCGACTATCGACATGGCGCAGATGATTAGACTCTTTCGCCGGTGGATGCCATAAACGGATCGCATCATCCCCGTAGATAGACTGTAGTACTGTCGAAGTTAGGCTGAGAGGTTTGATTTCTGCTGCACATGATATGGCACACCCTGAAGTTCCGATGCCACCGATTCACGGTCAGGTCGTTCTAAAAGTTCAGCTATAACTAAAGCCAACTCTCCGCGGAGGTCACTAGGCCCGTTGGAGGGGGGAGATGAAGAAGGCATGTCCCAAGTTTTTACAGATAGTCCCCGGGCCGGGATTTGGTTTACATCTTTTCTTGCTTCTCACGCAAACGCTCTCAAGCTCTACATTATGGTAATATTATTTGTATCGTCCGGGGTATCACAAAGAGTTGCTATATTACGTCTCTAGCGCTCGCGGCTCAGGTCTAAGTCGTCGTATGTGCTCGACAAAAGGACCTCGCGTCTGTTTCCGGCTGGTTTCGGTTTGACCCAATACCCCACATCATCTTCACTCTCCTCTGATTCACTCGACTCGCTCGCCCCAGGCCCATCTGATCCCGATTCCTCACTTACATCTGTCTCTGCGCCCCGTTCGTTGTTGCCTATCAACCCCAACCTCCCACGCATGGTTGACACCCCACTGTTACGGTTGGATTCTGTAGGCCTGACCATTCGGTGCCTCGGTGGTGTCTCGGGTGGCGAAGGAAAGGAAAATTCAACACTAGCGTTCCCACCCCGGTGACTGTTGGGTGCGGGTATGTGTATCGGAGCAGGTTCGACTCTTAAATCCGAAATTAGGGATGAGCGGCTGATCATCGAGTTTATGGGACTTTGACTGCCTAGCATCTCGCTAGTGCGTGGTCGTTTCGTGGTTATTTCCCCAGATCGCGATGTTTCCCTAGCCACTCTAGACGGGCCTCGCCTTTCCCTTATCTTGCTGAAGAGATCGGAGACGGCCTTGTTCACCTCTTGCACCAACTCGTCCCGCTGCCTGTCTACTTCCAGTATCACTGACTGAACTTGCCGCTCAGAGGAATTTCCCTCGAGGGTTCGAGTTGCTTGCACAGCCCTCTCGCCGCTGCGAGCAAAGGCCGTCCGGACTGCTGCTGTCTCTTTCGCTGCATGTGCTTTTATAGTGGTCGTGACTGGTCTCTCAGGTGTTACAAGGCCTGGTGCACGCCCAACCTGCTCACGGTCGTTAGAAAAATGGGTAAGCGGTAGAGAACTGCGCACTCTTGGTGTCAGAGTTAGCGTCTCTGGGGCTACTCTTTCATGACGACGGGGTGGAAATTGTGACATCGCGTTCCGGTTGAGTTTATGTGGAGACTCTAGTGGTTGTGGTTGTGGTGTTTTGGGTCTTATTAGGTTCCTGCAACCTTTGCCGCCTTTTATGCATTTTTCCTCCCATCGGCTGCAATCTAGACTGTATTGTTCATACTAAGGTTCTGCAGGCTATGCAATAAAGAATCTCATAAATTGATTTTTTCAGTTCGGCTTGTCCATCGAATCTGGGGAAATCGATCATTCTCCAGTTATGGCTGTTACCGAAACGAATTTGGGATCGGTCGCGTCTTCGCGTTACTGTTACTATGTTGGTTTATCAACGATTTGACAGTGGCAGGGCGGGCGCTTAGATATCGCTCTTAGATGCAGTTCGGCTATGGGGCCATAGTCGGACGTGCTCTTCACTTAGCCAACGCTGTCCGTTTGCGATCGAGATTTTTTGAGAGAAAATAAAATAAAACAAAAAATAGATGAAATATTCTCAAAATCCCAGTTTTGTATTGCGCCCTCAACAAAGATCTCAATCTCCAATGATTTTCCGCTTACTTTGCTACGGGACCCACAGAAGTATGCGTCCACACATCTCTGGACCTGGGGGGAGGCGATGTCTTTGATCTGTATTGTACTTTATTGTTTGGGCGATGCATTAGTGTCTTCCACGCCAGACGACCGTAGATCACGATGAGGGGTGACCACTAACATGGCACCAATCTCACGACACCGCACGCGCCACAATCATTTATCGCTCGTCGTGGCTATGAGCACAATAGAACTGCTTCCATTCTAATGGACCCACAGTACCACACAGGAAACACGATCTGTCGTTGCTTCTGAAGAACAAAAGGTTTATTTCCTTTTTCTACAGCTAGCATGTGTTAATCCAGCTGTCCTTTGACAGATCATGCGGCGTCGTACATAGCCCTTGTGTGGCGTAGGTCGAGCATAACGTTTGTTTGGGTGCCTAAAGAGATGCCATCTTAGGTCACTGTTCTTTTATTCTACGAGTTATCTGAGATAACGAGTTTAGATCTTCCAGTAACACGATCGATATAGCCGGTCTATTATGTAAATAGTTTGGAGAAAGTCTGTTTTACTGTACTGCCCTTCCATATGCTTCCCCGCCTGTTGTTCCTCATCGATTTCTGCAATCTTTAATAAATTATTTGTAAATTATCTGACTTTAATGTGTTGAGCGTTCCTATTTCGTCGAGGTTTCGATCCATGATTTCGGCAAGGTCTGGGTAGGGTATTGCCACCGTTGCTCTACACGAGGTCATTGATGTTCCTCATGGCACCCAGTGTTTTTAGGACAATGGAGTTGTATGCAGTGGATACTTCTACGTATTCTTAATACGTACATACGTGTGGGGGAAGCGCCTGGAGACTCTGGAGACGCGGGGATTTGGCTTTTCATTTACGTACAGGACTGATCGGTGAAAATTCTGGGCCACGTGGCTCGCAAGTCGCTCCGTTGTCGATCATGCCCATTTTATCTTCCTCCATCTCGTTAAAAACTGGCTTCCAGACATCGTAACAGTGTAAGAAGCCTGAAGAACTCAGCGTGAAATCTGACATCCAATGTTTTTTTTACCTCTCACGATTAGGGGGCTTGTGAGGTTCTTCGATAAGATTGGCAGTGTTGCGTGATCGTCGTTTTTCAATATGCGGCTATCATATAGCATCTTTTGCAATATAGTGTGTTTTCTGCCGAGCCCCTGGCCCAGCCAATGCGATTGGTTGCATTGCAACCCGCCTCTTTTTTTTTCTTTCCTTAAGACACGTCGCCGTCGTTTTTTTCACCTTTTTTTTTTCGCCTTCGTTCTCAGTTCGAGACCTGGGTTGAGTCCAATGTCTCCAAAACCCTCTAGTCATGAGCAAACTCCGGTCGTTATCCCTAACCTTTCTATGAAGGACCTCCTAGATGCCATTCCGTGAGCCGCCCTTTTTTTTCCTGCTTCGAGACGAAGTTTGACGCCATTTTTTTTTAATCGGCAGGGCCCATTGTTTCCAACGTTCAGCATTAAAATCGTCGGCCTACGCGTATGTTTATCATTGAGCCCGTTCTTTTCACCTAACCTGACTTTGCCCTGTCATATCCAGGGTCTGGGACTTGTTCGTCATTGGCTGCATCTACAAAATTACGTTATTCGCAGAAAGTTTAATACCTACACTACCCTACCCCTCTCTTCATAATGTTGCCTGGGTTTCTCTATGGGCCTTTTATAGCTTCTGGGTTGGACTTTTTGGAATGGGTGTTTGGGTTATCGCGCATGAGTGTGGACACCAAGCTTTTTCAGAGTCCAAGCAGTTGAATAATGCCGTTGGTTGGGTGCTGCACTCCGCGTTCGTGTTATACGCTCGTAGTATGTGTTATGGGCTTGTTCGCTGATTTTTTCTTGTTTTGCCTTAGCCTTGGTGTACCTTATCATTCATGGCGGATCAGCCACGCGAAACACCATGCCGCAACATGCCACATGTCACAGGATCAGGTTTTCGTTCCGTGGACACGAAGCGAAGTCGGGGCACCCCCGCTAGACCCATCTGGTGAAGATCTCGCCGGTGCCGAGGTTTCCGATAGGATAAAGCAAGAGTTATGGGAAGCTTTAGGCGATTCGCCTTTGGGGGCAACCATCGAATGCATCATTTACCTTGTGTGTGGAGTTATATACCATCTTGTCGTCTGCTAATGAACGCAGCTTGGAGGTCTCCCGCTTTATCTTCTTTTCAACACCGCTGGTCAGCCAAGATATCCCAAGGGCACAAACCGTAAAGATACAAACTTCATTATTTTTTTTCTGTCCTGACCTATTTCACAGACTTTGCGCCCACATCGATAATTTTCTCTCCTCATCATGGCGGGCAGATCGTATGGTCCGACTTTGGTATATTCCTTTGGTTTGCCGCGATTGTGGCTTCATGCTCCTACTGGAATTTCGCCGTTGTTTTCCGGGTATACCTCGTCCCCTATCTTTGGTACGTTCTGTGAACTTTTATTTCGCTCCAATAACTTTCTAACGATAACACTTAGGGTGAATCACTGGCTTGTGTTGATCACCTTCCTGCAACACACCGATCCCCTCGTGCCCCACTACCGCTCTGATGTGTTCAACTTCCAGCGTGGTGCACTGTCTACGCTGGACCGAAGTCTTTTGGGCGGCCTCGGCAGCGTGATGGGCTGGATCGCCGCCCACGCTACGAACGGCATTTCAGAAACACATGTGCTCCATCATGTCACTAGCAAAATTCCACATTATAATGCGTATGTCTGGTGTATATTACATACACTCTGTTTCTAACTATGTGTAGTTGGGAGGCCGCGGATGCTCTGCGCGTAAAACTGGACGCTGCTGGAATCAAACGCCAAGGTGCTCCCGGAGGGTGGATGGAAGTTTATCGAGTTATCAGGGAATGCAAGGTTCGTCTTAATTTGGCTTCAGATCAACATCCGGTCTTAAAGCAGTTTTGTGACTCAGTTCGTTGAGGATGAAGGTTCTATTGTGTTTTACAAGAATGCATACGGCGTTGCCGCTGCGCGCGCAATCTTCCAAGACAAGGCCGAAGACGATGATTCAGGGGTCGAACTCAACAAATAGATCGAACCCGGCTAATTTTGTTAAAAAGCCCTTTTGCTTCCGACCTGACTTTTCATTGGTTTCTGGGTCGAGGAATTGGACTTAACCTTACACTACTAAACGCTACATAAGTCACTCATTTGATACCTTAAATAATCAGATTGCCTAGTGGTTTAATTGAAAGTAATGGTACATTTTTAGTTAGGACATCCATCTAAATAACATCTTCTAGGAAACAAGTCTACGAGCCGCTGCGACCTGCAGCTTTGATGGCCCCAGTGTTCTGGAGTGAGGGGAGTGATTTGACAGGAGAGGGCAAAGACGGTATTGGCAAGAAGCCTGCAGCTACAAGCCAAGAAAGATATAGACCCATGAGTGAATCGTCAATGGTTGTCGTCAGTTCTCCTGGGTGTTGCTTCAACAATGTTCGAGTATTTGTTTCGTCCAACCCAGGTGCTTTAGTACTTGTGGGCAGATCGTCAAGCACGAAGTGAAGCAGGGGGAAGAGTGCGTTGTCCTGGACTTCCATGACGTGCTGTTCCAGCTTTCGGCGCCACACGACGTATTCACAGGGCTCCGTGGGGAAACCGTAAAGGGCGAGGGAAGACAGCATATTATTGAACGTGGGGAGTGGAGAAGCAGTAATGTGCAGGACAGATAGTGGAGCGTCAGGTAGAGGCGAGACCGCTGCTAGTGAAGTACAGAGAGCAACATGGTCCACCGGCACCATATTGACGGTGTTGTTCATATCCGGGACAAGACCAAGCTGTATGCAACCCTTGACCAGTCGCCAGATGAAATCGTCGGTGTTCGTTACTGTCATACCAAAATCAGATCAAATACTTTGAACGGCGCGATTTACTTACCTGCCGTACGAGAATCCCCAACGACATAGCCAGGTCTTATGATATGGCCTCTGAGGCCCCTGCGACCGGCTTCGAAGAGAAGTTTCTCAGAAACCCATTTTGTCTGGCCATATCCAGTTTTAAGCGTCGTCCTTGCACCTTCGAGATCATCGCTCTCAGGGACTCCTGTGTACTGTGAGTTATTCACAAGAGACTCCGAAAGTTGAACATAGTGCTCTGTGTCAATAGCAGATGTAGACGATACAAACACAAATGCCTTTTGTTTCCCAGTGGAGGCCAGATCTATTGCTGTCAGCGTAGAAATCACATTGGCAGCGCGAAGCTTTTCATAGGGATACACCCAGTGTACCTATCATGCATTAGTTATACAAGTAAGCAGGAAATATGTAAAGGGCCTTACTAGAGCACCATTATGGACCACAACATCTGCTTCATTGGCAATCCTATCCCAGCCTGATTGGCCCAACCCGAACAAATCAAGGCTGAGATCTCCAGTAACCACTTCGATCCGACCAGATGTGACCCATGTATCATCCCAGACACCACGATCCGTAGATCCCTCTTTCAATCGGGAAAGAGCTTTCTCTGGGGTTGATGCACGAACGAGGCAAACGACTTTTTTGACCCTAGACTCTCGTGAAAGGAGGTCGTGGAGCACGAATGCGCCCAAGAATCCCGTAGCACCCGTGAGGAATATGGTCAGTGGACGGTCAGAGAAGTCCACAGGAAGAGGTAAGTAGGTCTCCCGAAGCTTTGGAATGAGGTTGAGGTAATCTTGACCATAGTCGGCGAGGGTGGGGGCCTTGGCATCGTCCAACGGCACGCTGGGCCGGGAAGAATCGAGACCGAGGTCTGCGTTACGCAAAGCATCAACGGCACCAACAAGGCCGGAAATTGTGGGTTGGTCGAAAACTAGACCCAAAGGTGCGTTAATGACGAAGACTTTGCGAATCTCAAAAATGAGACGTGTCGCTAGGATAGAATGACCACCAAGGTCAAAGAAACTTTCGTCCGTAGGGATTGGCTGGGGAGCGTTGGGAAGGACGCTCGCCCAGATCTTACGCATCGTGTCTTCGGTAGTGTTTACATCTGCGGAGGGTACTGTTGTTGCGACTTGAGTGGTGTCAGGGAAAGGAAGAGCTGGTTTGTCGATTTTCCCATTGGGGTTTAATGGCATACGTTTCAAGGGAACGAACACTGAATTAACGTCAGTATTGGGCAGAATTCTGAAGACCGAGAGAGCCCCTACGAGTGGGTACACTGTAGCTCGGCAGCTTTTTCTTAAGGTGTTCTCGGATGTCCTTGATAAGGCGCCTGTATTTTCTGATACCTGTGACAACTCCTTTGTTATCATCCTCGTCCTCAACGTCGCTAGCGAATTCGTCGAGGTTTGGCCCTGCCAGAGGGACAAAGTAACTAACAAGGATCTTCTCCTCATCCTTATCACGCCGCACAAGTGTGACGTTTTCTCTGATAAGGGGATGTTGACTAAGGTGTGTGTCAATCTCGCCCAGCTCTATCCTGAACCCACGAATCTTGACTTGATCGTCTGCACGTCCTGTACATTCAACTATCCCGTTGGCCAGATACCGTCCAAGATCACCAGAACGATACATGCGATCCCGGATACCCTTCCAGTACCGTGCTTCTGGGCCAGCGAGGCCATTTACAGGGTGCATGATCGTATCCTTTCGTGCTGGGGTATTAATCGAGAACCAGTTTTTAACAAACTTCTCCGAGGAAGCATCTGCATCGAGGTATCCTTCCGCAAGGCCACCTGATCGTACATATATTTCCCCGACTTCCCCGACTGCACACGGCACATTCCTGTCGTTCCTATTTACAACAAGAAGTTGGACGTCAATCATCCCTTCTCCTGCTAGCATGATATCTTTCTGGGTAGCCAAGAACGTGGAATCGGTCGAGATAGGAGGGATGGCGAAGTAAGAGACTGCTCGTTGTGTCTCTGTTGTCCCATACATGTTGATGATTTGAACATTAGAAGCAAGTGACTGCAGTCTTAGGCAATCCCTCTTAGTGAGCACATCTCCAACAAAGAAGGCATTAAGAAGACATGGAATTTGGCGAGTAGCTTGGGCGGAGAGTAGTTGACCCATTGCGGGAGTCAAATGAGTGACGGTAACTTTACTAGACGCCATCCACTCAGCAAGACGGCCGGGAGTACCGATATCATCGACCGTTGGAACATGGAGCTCGGCACCAAAGAAGAGTGGTGTGAACACTAAAATACAGTAAGTAGTAGTAGGCAAAGTTGACCTAAAATGCTACTGACTGTCACGTTGTATGGGATCATGGGCGATACCACTGAGCATGGTAAACTTCGACTGTGCTGTTAAACCAAATCGTTCGCCCATCCAAGGGAAAAAATGGGTTAAGCTAAAGTGACGGCCTCGAACGCCTTTCGGAATACCCGTGCTGCCACTCGTAAATGAGAGAGTACCAATACTATCGGGACCAAGGGCGACATTGGGGTCAGTGTGGCCAAGATGAGAGTGAGAGTGAAGAACATCAACACCGGTTGAGTTAAGGCCTCCAGATACTTTGCCATCAGACAGGACCTCCAATGCGGGAACTTCGACACGGATCTTTAGTTCTTCGGAAAGGAATTCTCGTACAGAAGGATGAATAGTACCAGCCCCTTTGAGGACTACTAAAGCACGAGGTTGCGCCACACGAAGGTAGATGATTTGCCGGGAGGCAGGATAAGCAGGATCTGACGTATATTTGAGGTCAAAAGAAGCTTCCATGAAATGACAACTACGGGGGGCTGACCAATTACTGAGAACGTAGCGCCAGCCTTGAGGACAGCCATAACTGCGACAACAAGGTCCACGCTCCTGTGAGCGTAAACCATGACAACCTCTTCTCTTTGCACACCTTCCTTGATAAGATGGTGAGCAAGGACGTTCGACGCGCGCAGAATAGAATCATAGGAATACGCGATTGTTTCCTGAGTGTCCGAAAGGGATACGGCTGGGATACTTTGGATAACACACGGTCTATCCGGCCACTGGCGAGCATTTCGGGAAAAAATATCAGTGATGGCACCTTTCCACCCACACCAATTCAGATCCCCTGTTGGGTCGGGAAGTTTGGCGCGTTGAGAGGGTGTTAAGAGTGGGATTGATCCAACGGGAGCTAGGGGGTTGGAAGAAACCTTGCGAAGCAGGACGGATAACTGCTCAATGATTGATGATATGCGAGCCGATGTGAACAAGAGGGAGTTGTAAAGAATTCGAAGCGAAATTCTTGGAGCTAGTGAAGATCGCGTTGATGCAGGCGGTCGTGTAACGAAGATGGTGAGATCAGAACTCAAGCTCGTGGAGCGAATAAAGTTGTCTTTGGGTTCGTCCGTTTCATCGAAGAATCTGACACGAAACAGTGGTCCCTCCAGCCCATCCTCCTTGCCACTATTAAGTGCATTGGTGATGACATCGAATGGTAGCGCGTCTGTCTCTGCTTCGGTCTCAACCTGTTGTACACGCCTCACTACAGCCCAATACGGATCTGTGGGGTCTATTGAAAAACGAAGCACAAGAGGATCCCGTACCGCTGCAGATGATGATCCTATCACGACATCCGTGTCTCCAGTGTACCGATGAAGAAGAACTGTGAAGGCAGCTAAGAGGAGATGGAAGGCAGATGGTCGTTTGGCATCGCTCTCGTCGTCGTCTTCATCACTCTCCTCATTTTCTGAATATAAAGCCAACTTGAGTAAACTTAGGGACGTTTGCTCTGAGAGTTGAGCCAGATGAGCAGCCTCGATAAGTTTGTTTGCGCCAGATGGTCTCGGGTAATCGGTTGGCAAAGAGATCGACGGAAGATTCTGCAACCTAGACAGAACTCTCTCTAGTCGTTCCTCCGCCATCGTGGTACTCTGTCGACTGCTGGAGAGAAGAATTTGATAGTGAACGGATTCAGTTAATCTATACCCTTCTTTAAATGGATTTTTTTCACTCTTGCACGAGTCATGGGCAACATTAGGTAAGCATTGCGAATTCGCACATTCACGAGTCCACAATCACAAGTAAAAATCCACCGTTATATACATAGGCCCAGACACCGTCGAGAACTCCCTCTAGGTTTATTCATCCTCTGAATTCGTCCTAAATGCATGTCTGCCCCCAAAGCGACCCATGGGTGATTCCTGGTGTCGCTCGAAGTCTACGATCCGTTTAAAAAATCGACCACAGCAAGCGTATACTTCATGGTGCTGAACATGCTCGAGATGATAGCGAAGGTCTGCCAGAGAATTGGATGGTGCATTGCAATATCCACAGGTAAGATTGCTGATCATGTGTGTAGTAAACCAGTGTCTTCCACACAGAACATCTAGTAGAAGCAGGAAAGTAAGTTCGATACTATGTGGAGGCGGGTGGGCTTACGGGGATTAAACATCCATTCCAGGTTAATGTCGGGACGGTTGAGTTCCGGTTGGACTAATTATCATGAGGGTGGGCTATGAGGTATTGGTGGTGAATACGTACACCAATCTGCGGCAACGGCGAGGGCGGGGAGTGGCACTGGCGCACGCGCGCCGGCTGGTACGATATCATTCCTGGGTCTTCTTTCACGCGCTTCTAATAACATGTCCTCTTCCCAAAGTTCACAGGGTGGTTTTCGGGTACATAATCCTCCCGTAGTCGCGGGCGCTGGTTCAGAAAGGATAAGAGAAGTACCATAAATATAGGATTCAAAAGGCATACATCCACATTGAAAACAGAAATGAAATCCGCATCTACAAGTCATGTGGTTGCAGCCTGATATAAGTTCGACAATGACCTTGTTTGAAACGTGAATCATAGGAAAAGAAAGAGAAAAAAAGGATCAACGCACTGCACAACTAGGACATCGCCTCCAGCGTTCAGCCTTGAGAAATGTAAATATTCGAGGAAGAGTTGAAGTACAAATATCACCACTCACTTTTGCAAGTTCCAATAAAAGGCGATCTTCGGGGGATCTTTCATCTAACGGGAGAGCCTAATTTCCTACCCATCAGATTTCAGGGATAGGTGGCACATGGTATGCCATATACCTGATACTCCTCGCAGGTAAGACCTTAATCGCTTGGTGAGATATAAGATAATTCATAGACGTTGCACTGTTTTCACCGTTGTGCCATAATGTACGACACGAGGCACATATCGTTTTTTGACAAGAGGGGCAAATGGCCTGTGGGTCGTCGTTATCTTCATCCGCCTCTACGAGGGATGAGCACTTGGGGTTGGGACAGAAGAGTCGCGGAATTGAATCCAACAATTTCTGGTGATGCTGGGATGATAAGTCAGATACCTAAGTTAAAATTTGAACATGGTTAAGTTTCACCCATTGCACCATTCCATTCTCTCCAAGTATACGCTCCGCAACATCGTCTGTCATCCCTCCAGGCCAGTCATTCAATAGGCACTCTGGACACCTGATAGGGAAAACTATGGCGGCGGACTTTCCAGAGCCAATTCCTTCTGGATCCAGTTTGCTCTGAATGTAGGTTGTCAAACAGGATATACAGTAAGAATGTTCACATGGGCAAGGTAGTCGGAGCCCAAACGGGAGTCGCGATGAGGAGTTCGCGGAGACAGAAGCATTGAATGGGGAGTGCGCAACTTTAAAAGGTTCAAGACAAATCCCACAAGTGGGATAAGAAGTAAACAATGTTAACGTTTCTTCGGCTTCAAGTGTTGATATAAGGAGTTTCATATGAGGAAGATTCTAGATTATATCATAGAATGACTACTCACATCCTGAGTGGACACGCACGACAGACGAAGAACGTTGCCGCCCTTTCCCTTTCGATGTCGTTTTGTCTTCGGTCATGGTGTCTATTGGACAAATTGGGGCCCGCAAAATGTTCGACCGAATTGAGAGCTCACTGTCACCTGGAATTACTTCGACATTGTTCAGATCCACGCCCATCCATATCCCATCCATGATACTACGAGTTGTTAGAGGTACACATGAAAGGGGTTTACTGAGGTAAATGACCTCTCTGTGTCTTGAATCGCGTCTAAATCTTCGCCCTCATCATCCAAAGTCTGTAATTTACGAGCGAACTCCGCATCCATATTAATTTTCCTTTACTAAATAAGTGGATCAATGCAATACTGACTTGTAAAAGCGGTTACCTTTCAGTAGCAGCAACCTTGAGGGCATACTGGTAGTTCGTCGTGTTCCCAATGTGGGTTTCGTTTTGAACAGACTGGGCAAAAGCCATATCATTGCTAACTCGTGCATCCGAG